>BROG01000099.1:0-85000 GCA_030159075.1 Atrina japonica
TTAGCTGTGTTTTATTTTATTTTTTTCCCATTTTACTACTTAGATTGATACAATATAACAAAAAAGGTGATATACACAGGCATAACAATTCTTGAGTTCATATACATTGTAATTGTATAATATATGGAAGAGTGGTATTTTTCTATTAAATATCATATTTCTTCCATCTAATTATTTGTAATAACATTTGTAGTGGAGATTCAAGGGTGATTTGCATTTTGTACATTTATTTATGGATTTGAAAATCTTTAAGGGAATACATGTAACTCTAACTATAGAGAAAAGTTACCTTTCACTTTGAAAATGACCACTGTCCACTTCCCATCTTTTGCTCTTTTCTAAAAACTCTTTCTATAGGTTCCTTATTTTTAAATTTGATTTTATACTGGCTAATCTTTTCTAGATCAGTTATAAAGAAATTTGAGATTGTTGACTCACTATAGGAAGACACTGAAGTTACCCAAGGTACAGGTACTGCTCTCTCTATAATCACTTACTACAGCATACTGACTGTGAGTATGTATGTATTTTATTTCTGTTACTGATAGTTATTAATATTTTATCTGTAAAAACATATTTGTGTGATCCTGAGTAAATCGAAGTATTACATATTTCTTTGTTTGATATTTCTTCATGCTACATAAAGACTGTGTATGTGTTCAGCAAAGTGCATTGGAAAACAAAATATTTGGAATTAGATTTTATGTTTAAATATTATATTTCTGTACATTGTTATTTTACATTTTTTTACAGAAGAATTCCAGTTCACCTTAATTGTCTGCTCTAGAATACATTGATGTAAACAGCAATATAACACTAAACCATATACAGGTATGTTACATGTGTACTATGTGCATATTTAGTAAATTTCACAATTTGATATTTGTTGTGAAATCAGTGAAATTAAGCATTGTATGATTTATATCTATATTTTTGATAAAAATATTTATAAATTTAAGTACAGGTAAAACGAATTATTTTATGTGTAAAAACTAGAAATGGTACATCATTTACTGTTGTTTTTTGTTCTTTTATAGTGTTATTTAAAGCAACTAATATTTTGATTGGACTCAATAAATATCGAACCCAAACAACACTGTTGTTCTATTTGATGATAAGAACACAACCGTGCTACATATATATTGTAAAAATTGCTGGAGAAACCAAGTTTGGCTATGATTCACTTGCAACTGATTAATTCAACCTTACTATTCTGTATTACCTGGGATCTGACCTTGTTTTTCCAAACATCTATAGGAATATAGGACTTGTTATGCCTGTGTATAGTTCTTATTTGTTATTGTACATCAAGTACAAGTAGTAAAAGTAGAACTAATCAAAATATTTTGGGGGTAAATACAGCTAAGCCCCTTTAAGATAGCTTATAATTGCTGCTACATTTGTAAATGTAAAACTGGGGAATATTCTTTTGATTTTTATATCTTTCTACTTTCTGTTTATATGAAGTATAAAGTACTGTGATACAGTGGTAACGTGTGTCACTCATAAGTAGGTCACAAGTTTGATTCTCAATACCAGATCACTCTTAAGACATACTTGAAATAAAAAGACAGTGACAGTGACAGACTGTTCCTTTATCAAGCACTCAGCAACAATTGGCAAGGGCTTTAGGTAGTCCCACCACTCTTTAAATCAAGCCAAAGCAAGCAAATTTTGACTGCATATATATACAATAAAACCTGCTTTAGCATCCACTTGTGTATAAAGACACCCTGGTCACAAAGACTGTTTTTTGCTGTCCCCAATAATACCATTTGTGTACAAATCAACCTTTATATAAAGACCACCTCCCTATAAAGACTGATTTTGTTGTGTTCATAAGAGGGTCTTTATATACAAGTTTAACTGTAAATGAAAGTCACAGGTCTGTTGGATGAAACTTTAAACTGAGGCCCTGTGTCACAACAAGATAAAATAATGTTGATGATCCCTAATGGTCAGGCATCAGTCCATAGCACAGGTCAAAATGTGTGGCAATTCACCTTTAGCTGGTGACATCTCCATATAACATGTTGATGATCCCTAATGGTCAGGCATCAGTCCATAGCACAGGTCAAAATGTGTGGCAATTCACCTTTAGCTGGTGACATCTCCATTTAAGTGAAAATTTAATGGCAGGATATAAAACAACAATACAACCATGTACATGTACAAACAACAAAGAAAACTAAAGAAGCCATTTAGTTCTACCATAGATAATCCTACATGACAAACTACCTTCAGACACGCCAAAAGTATGTTAATTTTATTCATTTTCCCATACATGTAGCTTTCTATACATGCTCAATGAAAATGTTTCCAGTAACTGTCGCAAATTGATGGTTTTATCAAATCATGCCAAATTTCATCTTTAGAAGAAAGTCTTTTTATTTTTGTCTGCTTTTTTATTTAAATTTCTTTGAGGCTGTATTTCATCGCAATAAGTATATTGTTGATGACACTACGAACAAAGAAGGAAAAGGTGCTACAAATTGCACTTGTACTTTTTGACTTATAAACAGTTGCATTTTATTCAAAAAGAAATTTGACACATTCCAAACCAATTCAGAAAGATAGTCCACAGACTTCCATACAAAATATTATTGTGAAAAAGTTTACAAGATTTCAATGAATATATCATTATGAGTTAGGCCAATCATTTAAAAGAAACTGATTTAACATAGAAAGCTATGGGAAAATGACGTTAGTCAACATAGTAAAAGGACATAGATGTGTGTTCCCAAAATTTATTTTCACTGTATATTATTTGTAAATTTGTGTTTTGTTAATACCTTCTCAAAAATTTGCCCTTTATCCTGATGTATTCTAACAAAATTTGATTCACCCAAAGTTGAGGTTTTGGTACTCATATGCTAGAAATACCATTACAATCTATTTGTTATTTCAGGAGAAATACATTGTTCTTCATGAGAGTAAAATTCTAGCCACGCCATTTTGATGTTTATTAGTTATAATATTACAAAGAAAATGAATGGATTTATGACGTAATTCATAAACACCAAAATAAAACCATTGATACGTAAATAATATATGGATGTAAACTAATGAAAATATTCTAGGGTTAAACATGCCATTTTTCATTTACTTCAGATTTCTACTAAATTCAGAGGACAAAATCAAACAAATGCAGAATTCCTAAGAATATTTAGTGAAATACATATCTATGGGAACTCATATATGTTCAACTACTGTACTTTTGGCATGCCAGTGTAGTTATGTTCAGCAGACTGTTCACAGTTTAGAATATTTTGCTTCACCTTGATACAGCTTTACGAGAGGCTCTCTCTGTTCTTGTTTCTTTTGACCAGGGAGGCAGTTCTTCTACAGAGATATTTCTGTGACCTTTGAACTCGTGATGCATGTCCTCCTCAAAAGGCACGACAGAGTTTCGAATGTAGTATCTCAAAACTTTAGGCTTACCGGTGGCCATGTTACGGTCTATTTGATATGCATCAGCTGTACCTGGAAAAAAGTTCATGTAAATAATAGGGGACTTATATTAAGGATGGAGCTGCACATGTGGAAACCCCTTTTTCAAATGGGTATTTTCGATATTAGTTTTTTGACCATTTCAAGATACATGTACATGGGAATTTACATTTAAATGAGCCAAATCAAGCAAAAAGTAACTTCAGCTAGAGATTTTCCACAGTATCATTGGGGGCCAAATCAAGCAAAAAGTAACTTCAGCTAGAGATTTTCCACAGTATCATTGGGGGCCAAATCAAGCAAAAAGTAACTTCAGCTAGAGATTTTCCACAGTATCATTGGGGGCCAAATCAAGCAAAAAGTAACTTCAGCTAGAGATTTTCCACAGTATCATTGGGGGCCAAATCAAGCAAAAAGTAACTTCAGCTAGAGATTTTCCACAGTATTATTGGGGACCAAAATTTCTCATGTCCTGTTGAAGTCAAATGACATTGAATTTGAAGAGAATCTTGTATTTTAAAACATATTTGTGTATTTTCAGATGTCCAAATTTCAATAAAATGTTGTTATCAGTACCACAGTACAAATGTAAGAACACTTGGTCATCTCATAAGGAATATTACTTCCATGTTTGGTTTCAATCCATTCGATGGTTCTCTAAAAGAATTTGTGTATGTATTTACCATAGAGTCCTATGTTAAACTAAGTTCCCCTGGCCTCCATGTTGGATGATGAACCAGTACCAAAGGACATAAATAAGTCCCCCCTGGCCTCCATGTTGGATTGTTTGTTTTTGTTTATTGTTGTTTAACGTCCCACTCAAGAATCTTTCACTCATATGGAGACGTCACCAAATGCCGGTGAAGGGCTTCAAATTTTGGCCTTTGCTCGTGTAACAATATGAGGTACGGGAGATAAATCTTTTAGGAAATTATATACGTAAATAAATTGGTGTGACTTGAAATAGTACTGATGTGTATTATATGTACTTGGAAAATACGGGCAGCTAAAATTACATGATTTCTAATTCGGTCAAGTAAATATGTTGACAAAGTTAATTTAGATATAAAATTCCAAATTCAAAATTACTCAGCATAATATTTAGTAATATGACTTAGCATTATTATAATATACTGTTTTGGATAAACAACTTGTCAACACCTTTACAAATTCAGCAGCAATTGAAGCTGCATGTTAAAAGGTCAAATATCTGTCATCATCAGTTTTTGGTAAACAAGAATTGATGTTAATGATAATTAATATAAAGTACTGAAGTTGTACTAAGAATGATAATGTAAAAGGTTGCCAAAGGTTGCATTATGACAGATTTTGATGATGCAGGCGCCCGTATTCTTCCAATTGTAGATGCATTTAACTCTCTATAAGCTTCTAGAACTTTAGTGTTTTGCGTTGGTCAAAATGACAAATGTATATAAGCACTGGAGTTCTGGAAACGAGAGAGACCAGCGGGAAACCGCCTAGAGAGAACACCACCATACTCTCTGATTGTTGAAACATTGTTACCATTGCTGTACTCTGCTGTGCTGAGAATAAAACTATACGATCACAGACCGAACTTTGAGTTATTGATATTTGTGGGTTGGTTTACAAATATCGATTTGGTGCCTTTTGCCCTGGATAAAAGACCTGGGAAACAACACAAGACTTGAAACGAAAAGGTAAGACTTTTACTTTTCTTAGTACCTTATTATTTTGACCACAAATTGTGAACATTCTTTTTGACAAACTCTAAAACTTAAAACTTAATTTAATAAAATTTAAATTAACCAAAACTCTATTTTAAACAAAAAACTACAATTTTAACTTATTTAGGCAATAGTATTAAACATCCATAAAAACTTATTTTGAAAACTTTAACAAAATTAGTTAAACACAAATTTAACATTTGAAATAAAATACAAAATTAAAAACAGAAATAATAATGGCAGAAGAAAATAGTAGACTAAAATTCAGTAGTATGGCTACGGCTTTAGGAGAAATTGAGGATAATTTAATTTTAGAAAAAGTAAATAAAAATAGACCAACCACGTCAGATCAGACAGACATGCAAAATGAAACTGAAAATAGAAATAAAACAAAAGCATCAGGTCAGTCAGACGTACCAAACAAAACCGAAAGTAGTAGTAACAGGTACTACAGTATATCGGGGGGAGTAGGAAATAGAGAACCACCACATTTTGTAGAGTGTCTGGGATACCTGAAAACAAAGGTGAAAATGATGAAAAAAAAATGATGTTTGATAACATTTTGAGACAATTCTCTAACATGGCAAGTGCAATGGCAGTACCTGTACATCAGGTAATTTAAGAACTTTTCGGGTAAACCGGCGGACCTTAAGGCGTGGATATCAGACATAGAAAGATATGCAAATTTAGTTGAATTAAATGTACAGAAAATGCCGGGTATAGCATTGGTAACATGTTCAGGGGCGGTAGCGGATTTCATTAGGAGGTATTTAATAGAACAAGAAAATAACGAAAATGTAGCTAGTTGGGGGGACCTCAAGAAATTATTAAAAGAAAAATTTGGGGAGTGACAAACAAAAGACAGGCATTAATTAAGTTAAGAAATCTAAAACAAGAGACAGACGAGTCAGTACAAATGTTTGGGGAAAGAATAATACAAGCATCTGAGGATGTTTACACGACAGAGCAGACTAAAAACAAAAGCACACAAAAGACTTAGTAGAACAACAGTTGATAGACATATTTTTGTAAAGGGGTGACTTTTGATTACATCAAAATGAAATTGATTAGAGAAGAACCTACAACTTTAGAAGCCGCAGTTAAGATTGCGACACGCGAACAAAATGTTAGGGATCAAATTGCATTGACCTTAGACGGTACACAAAATGTGTTTAGATTTAAAACTGAAAAAGAAGACAGAGACATACAACCAATGGAAGTAGATCACTTAAGAAATAAACTATGTAAGAATTGTTTAAGAAAAGGTCACACTACTCAAAATTGTCCTAAAAAGGTAGATGTAAATGCAGCTGACGAGACAGACAGTGACAGTGATAGTGACGATGACTTACAAATATCAGTAGCAGACAATAAGAAACAGGTTAGGTTCAAAAACGCTAAGAAAACTAAACAACAAACTCAACAAACGTTTAGACCACAATATCCAATACAAAGAAACCACCAAATAGGTCCAAATAGACAAAATTCACAATCTGTACCAGATTGGGTATTAGGCGCAGAATGTTGGGTATGTCACATGATAGGTCACCTTAAAAGAAATTGTCCAAATCGAAAAAATTAACCCTCGCAACTGGGTACCATATTGGCAGTATAATCAAGGACCACCAACGAATCGTGGCAGGGGTAGAACAAATAATAACTATCAATATAGGCAAAATTACGATCCTCCACCCTCGCAGTTTACACCTAATACTTATCGGAATAGGCAAAACTTCAACTTTCGACCTCCACAATTTACATATCAACAAAATCAGCCAGATGATCAAACATTAGCATTACCAGAACCACCTCAGATGTTAGCACTTCCGGCACCCCCAATGCGAGATAATACGTCTCAGTCAAATAAAACAGTTAGCACTCCCTGCACCACCTGTAGTAATTGTGAACAAACTTCAGAAAAACTCCACCCAGCGAATAGGACAACAATGGTCTCAGTATAGGGAACATAGGGAACAGGAAAACTAGAAGGCTCTTCTTATAAGGAAGCCGATAAGAAGAGTTGTAGTAGAAAATTAAGAAAAAGTAAGGTAGATAACTCTAGTAGTAAATTAGATAGAAACTATGAAATTCAATTAGCAGGAAATCCAAGTTCATGTGTACTATGGATACAAAAACAAAAATTTAGGACTTTAGTAGATACAGGAGCAGAAGTATCATTAATTAGTAAAAAGTGCTTCCAAAATCTTCCAATCAAGGTTAGGGTTGTTAAAGAAAAACCAAATCTCAGGGCAGTGAATGGTCAATCACTTAAAGTAATAGGTGCAGTAAATATTAAAATTTACGATGAATAAAATGACCATGAATCACAAGTTTTATGTCACCGATGGTTTGAATAGAAACTTTATCCTTGGTAGGGACTGGTTAAGACAAAATGGAGTAAGATTATACTTTGATTTAGGTTGCTTAAGAATAGGGAGAACCTATGTCAAATTTGAAGATGACACTCACATATCATCCATAGTAAGAGTATCAAAAACAACTACATTAAGACCACAGAGTAAGACAATATGTTTTGTTAGGACAAATAGAGCATTTAACAGTAGAAATAAAGAAAATTTTGAAAATCTCGAGTATTAATGATGGATGTCTTTTAGATGACCCAGGACTTGTAGTTCAAGAATCAATAGGAAAAGTAACAGGAAATAGAAACATTCCAGTATTAGTAGTTAATCAAAAACAAATAAATTTTATAGGTTAAAAAGAGGTCAAGTGTTAGGGAAAAATTAGAGCTTTAGAAAATAGATGAAATACAAGTAGAATCAACAGCTTTAAGTCCAGAAAATACAGTAGGAGATGTAGACTCTCTTAAAGATATTGACGCACCTTCGGAGTATAAAAGAAGTATTTTTAGTCTGTTACAAGAAAACAAAGATATTTTTGCAAAAACTGATGCAGAGTTAGGTCACACTAGTACAGTGAAAATGAAAATAGATACAGGGGACCATCCACCAATCAGAAATAGGCCGTATAGAACACCTCTTAACAAACGACAAGTGATTGACAAGGGCAGTAGATGAAATGTTAGATGCAGGTATTATAGAAAGGTCAAGGTCAACATGGGCTTTTCCATTAGTTGTAGTTGGGAAGAAAGACGGGATCCAAAAGAATGTGTGTCGACTTTAGATCTTTAAATAAAATAGTGAAACCTATATCATTTCCCTTACCATTGATTGATGAACATCTTAGCTAGGTTGGGAAAGGCCAAACATTTCACTAGTTTAGATCTTAAAAGTGGTATTGGCAAGTACAAATGGATGAAGATAGTAAAGAAAAAACAACATTTACTTGTCACAAAGGGTTATTTCAGTTTAATGTAATGCCCTTTGGGTTAAGTAATGCTCCAGCTATCTTCCAAGAACTCATGAACATAGTATTACAAGAATGTGAGGACTTTGCCACTGCTTACTTAGATGACATCTTAATATTTTCAACAGACTCAGAAGAACATCTTAGGCATATTCAAAATAGTGTTTGATAAGATCAGGCAACATGATTTAAAAATGAAGTTGAAGAAATGTAGTTTCTTTCAGAAAGAAATAGAATATTTAGGTTTTATTGTTAGTGAACATGGAGTGAAACCTAATGAAAAGAAAGTGAAAGCTATAAGAACATTACCTGTACCAAAGAATGTAAGAGAAATTAGGGGATTTATTGGCATGTGTAGTTATTATAGGAGGTTCATTCCAAATTTCTCAAAGATAGCAGAACCTTTGATTGAGTTAACTAAGAAATATGCTAGATTTAAATGGTCAAAAGAATGCCAAGTAGCCTTTGATTTTCTCAAAGACAGTTTAACAGTAGTACCTTTGTTAGCTTACCCTGATACAAACAAACCTTATGTGTTATACACAGATGCTAGTGATACTTGTGTAGGTGCTTGTCTCACACAGCTTACAGATACTGGGGAAAGAAAAACCTATCTATTATTTGTCTCACAAATTAAGCAAATCTCAGAAAAAATGGTCAACAATAGAAAAAGAATGTTTTTGGAATAGCTTTTGCTCTCAAGAAATTAGACTTATATTTACATGATGCTCAGTTTGTAGTACGTACAGATCACCGACCATTGAAGTATTTATTAGATTCACCTATGCAAAATAAGAAAATACAACAATGGGCTCTCAGTATCGCAGGTTACAACTGTAAGATTGAGTATATAGAAGGTAGATTTAACTGTTGTGCTGACTTGTTGTCAAGAATACCAGACAGTCAAGAAACAATTGATATTACTGAATCAGAGTCAGAGTCAGACGAAATAGAAATAGATGATAGATTTTTAGAAGTAGGTGCATTAAATTCAAACAAGTTCACTCCAAAGAAATACGCTAGTTGTAAGATAGATCCACCAGATGACTTAGTCAAGCCGTTTATAGATCTTCCAGGGGACATAGATATAAAAACAGAACAAGAAAATGATGAAAAGATAGCAAAACTTAAGATAAAATTGGACAATGGAGAGGCCACTAAAAGGGAACAAAACAGTTTACTAGTAATAGATGGTTTATTATATTTTCTATCTCAACAAGATTCAGAAGATCCAAAACTCAGATTGTACATACCTGAAAAATTAGAAAACATTGTCATTTAAACAACATCATGATTTTGTAGGACATATGGCAGTAGATAAAACATATGACATCATTAGACCAAAATACTATTTTCCAAAAATGTACCAAAAGTTGCACAAATATGTAGATCAATGTGTAAACATGTCAAACTAGAAGCCAAAAGAAAACACATCCACCTCTCAAAGAAACGGATATTCCACCTTATCCTTTCGCAAAAATTGGTCTAGATCTATCAGGACCATATCCCACCACCTTATCAGGCAACAAGTATATTGTATCATTCATAGATTTATATTCTGGATGGCCAGAAGCTTTTAGTGTACCAAGTAAATCAGCTGATAATATAGTCCATCTCATATTAGAAGAAATATTTCCAAGATATGGTTGCCCACTTCAGATATTAACAGATAATGGGTCAGAAAACGTGAATAAGGCTGTACAAGAAACACTTAAAGAGTTAAACATAGATCATATTACAACATCTTATTATAGTCCTCAAAGTAATGGCAAGGTAGAAAGATTTCATAGAACTTTACATGATGTAATGGCTAAGAAAATATCTGATGATGTTCAGACATGGGATTTATATTTGAATCAGACATTAGCAGCAATTAGATTTCATCCAAGTGAATCGACCAAGTTTTCACCCTTCTACTTACTATACAATAGGGATGTAGTATTGCCTTTAGATACAATTCTTAAACCTAGAAGAAAATATAATGGGGAAGACCAATATCAAATAGCATTACAGCAGCAACATAAAGCTTTTACATTAGTACACAAAAATTTAGAAGAAGCTAAGAAAAGACAAAAGAAATATGCAGATAGGGGTAGTCAAGAAATTAATTTCAAGGTAGGAGATCCAGTATATATTAAGAATCAAAGAAAAACCAGTAAATTAGATAATAAATGGACACCTTATTATAGGATTATTGAAGAAAAAGGACCTCTAAGTTTTATAGTTAAGAATCAGTTGACAGGAACAACAACTAAGACACATGCTCGACATCTTAGGTTAGCTAATTTAGATGATTGGGAGATACCCCAAGACAAATTAAATAGACCGATAAGAAAATCAACATATGTAGTACCTCCAGATTCAGAATCTACAGATGACGAAATTGATAAAAATAAGAGTCAAGATATTGTAAAAAGATCTAGACAAATTCGAGATGACTCAGATAGTGAGGATGATATTCCTTTAGCAGAATTAAAAAGGATACACAGAAATACAAAGTTAGATGATAGAGAAAAGTTAACACAACAAGACACTCAGACAGAAAACAAAGAAATAAATAAGGATACAGAAGATACAGAAATAAATGAAATTAAGAGTTCAAAAAGACTTGTAGACGAAATAGACCCTACTACAAAAGAAATATTAATAGTCTTAAATTCGACTTTTGATAACATGAATAAGAATAGTTTGGATATATTTGAAAACATGTGTAAGAATAACTTGTTGAATGAGAATAGTTTGGATATATTTGATAACATGTGCAAGAATAACTTGACTATGTTTGATAATATGTGTAAGACGATGAAAAGTCTTAAGTTTTAGACAATTTACATATATAATTACAGGAAAACAAAATTCAATATCTCTAAATTCAATTGAATATGTTATCACTGGGACACCTCGCACCCTCTGTCATTCAACCTTTACAGTTTCGGCAATTACTTTTATCAATCAAAAATCAATTGAATCCACGTTTTGCTTTGCCTTTTGACCCTGAAAAAGATCTTTGGGACCTATACAAAACATTGACTTGTGCTACATATTTCAAAGACGAAAACATTGTAGTTATTGTGTCAGTACCTTTGGTTGACACAACAAATGCCTTAGAAATTTACAAGATACATAACTTGGCATTGCCACACATATGAAAGAAACCCCTCGGGTACTCGCCAAATATGACTTAGAGTCAGAAGCCTTAGCGGTAAACAAAGAGAAAACACAATTTGCACTTTTGACTCAACAGGAGTTAGAAAAATGTTCAAATCCTTCAATAAGATATTGTTCTTTTGACAGTCCTATCTATACTGTTTCAAACAGACAGACATGTGTGATTTCTATATTTCTAGAAACACGATCAAAAATTGAACAAAACTGTAAAACCACACTGATCAATAATGCAATTCTTCCTCGAGGACAGTATGTTACAGAAGGAAATTGGTTAATCATTGCTGAAAAGTTACAAAATTTCATGATCATGTGTGACAAAGAATCAATGATTAAGAAAAACCTTACCACCTCTAGACATTCTACATTTGGAACAAAATTGTCAAGCTTCTAACGGGGATATGACTTTAACACCTTACATTTATAAGGAAAGTAATTTTAACTTTAAGGATCCTTTGAAAACATTAGTTGACAAGTATAAGAAAGACGAAGTAAGTTTGTTTTGGAGATATAAACAAAATTTCCCACGATATGATAAAATTAAAATTCCTAAGACGTTGAAACCAGTAAAAGAAATTAATTTAGATAATTTGATAAATGAACTAAAACTAGAAGAAATGCAACCAATGCCAGAAGATGATTTTTGGGTTAAGAATGGTCAATACTTTCTCATACCAATAGTGCCAGTAGTAACAATCTTAATAATTATAATGATAAAATGTGGAAAAAAGAATAATAAGAAAATGTAGAAATAGGCATTCAGAATCTTCTGTCAAAAAGAAAAAATAAAGATAATCCTAATGTTAAGTGGTCAAGTAGTGAGGGAAAAGAGGAGTTGAGTCTTCCAAATCTTTCAAGACTTCTAAGAAACCAGAACCAACAGCCATACCAGGAGTACCAAATAACAAACAGTCGATCATGCATAAATACACAGTCAACAGCAGATGATAATGACATTCGCAATCTTATAACAGAAAAGATGAAACAACGGTTCAAGAAACACAGCCAGTATATACAAAGAAGACATTCAAACTGAACAAGAACCGAACGCATATCCAGATAGAAAAACTTGCAGTATGTACCTTAAGGATAAACACGACATAGAATATCCAGACATGAAACTTTGCAGTATGTACCTTAAGGATAAATACGACATAGACTTAATACCAGTAACTGATCAAACCAGAATTAACATTGAAAACCGAACACCATACAGTCAAGATAAAAGAGAAACAGAAAACACGAAACAAAATAGTCAAGGAGAAATGAAAAACAGTCAACCAAACTACAAAAATGAAATATCCAGACGTACATTCCTGTGAAATAAAGGAATACAAACACGATAACCATGAAATAAATCATGAACTCTATCAAGACCCAGAAACAGGTGATATGACACCGCAAGAATTTAACGATAACAATAAATCGTCGATCGAACACATCGAAGTGGATGAGACCACTTGGCTTCGATCCAGAAGCCCGATTACCAGTTTTAAGTTCACCAGTAACTAAAGACACTAACATTCGACTACTGAAGACTATACAAGAACTTAAGTAATAATCACAGTGTAATGTGAATACAAAACGAAAATAATTTAAAGAAGTCGAAAAACTTATTCTTATTTAAAGAAACAGAATTTACGCAAGGACGGAGGACTTTCCGTGAATGGAGGACTTTCCATGAATATTCATAAGGACGGAGGACTTTCCGTGAATGGAGGATTTTCCATGAATATGTTAAAAGTGTTAAAAAATGAATTATTAAATGTATTATGATATGATGATATTGACATAATGAACTTTACTTATGGACTTTTACTAATGAACTTTATTGTGTTGAAACAATGATTATTGAATTGAATTATGCATAAATTCTATGTTATTGAACCGGTTTATATCGCTTTATAATGCATGAATATATATTGAAATTATAACCCAAGTCACATATTTTTATCCAGGTCACATTTTTATTTAATATTAATCCAGATCACGAGTTTTATGAATTGTTGAAAATTCAGGTCATAATTGATAGTGGATTATTGAGAAATTTAAGTCACAAGTTAATTTGTTATTACTCCAGGATATGAATTGTTTATCGATAAAAATCCAGGTCATTACTTATTCATTCCATGATTAACAGTGAAAACTTTATTGAATTGTGTATTGATAATTATGTAAATTATGTTTTGACTTTCAAGCCACACCAATGGGGGAATTTTATAAACAGTTACTAACTATATATTTAGAAAGTATTTATGAGAATGAAATTTTTACCATGTTTAGTAAAAATTTCAAGGGATATGGGACGTTTGTAACAATATGAGGTACGGGAGATAAATCTTTTAGGAAATTATATACGTAAATAAATTGGTGTGACTTGAAATATAGTATTGATGTGTATTATATGTATTTGGGAAAATACGGGCAGCTAAAAATTACATGATTTCTAATTCGGTCAAGTAAATATGTTGACAAAGTTAATTTAGATATAAAATTCCAAATTCAAAATTACTCAGCATAATATTTAGTAATATGACTTAGCATTATTATAATTATACTGTTTTGGATAAACAACTTGTCAACACCTTTACAAATTCAGCAGCATTGAAGCTGCATGTTAAAAGGTCAAATATCTGTCATCATCAGTTTTGGTAAACAAGAATTGATGTTAATGATAATTAATATAAAGTACTGAAGTTGTACTAAGAATGATAATGTAAAAGGTTGCCAAAGGTTGCATTATGACAGATTTTGATGATGCAGGCGCCCGTATTCTTCCAATTGTAGATGCATTTAACTCTCTATAAGCTTCTAGAACTTTAGTGTTTTGCGTTGGTCAAAATTGACAAACGTATATAAGCACTGGAGTTCTGGAAACGAGAGAGACCAGCGGGAAACCGCCTAGAGAGAACACCACCATACTCTCTGATTATTGAAACATTTGTTACCATTGCTATACTCTGCTGTGCTGAGAATAAAACTATACGATCACAGACCAGACTTTGAGTTATTGATATTTGTGGGTTGGTTTACACTCGGCACTTACGGCCATTGAGCAGTGAGGGTTCTTTAACGACCCGACACCTACTGTGACACGGGACCTCCAGTTTTTACTGTCTCATTCGAAAGACAGGAAACCAACCTGTCACCGGCGAGACTCGAACTCCCGACCTCATGATCCAGAGTCGAGCCCGCTACCGACTGAGCCAGGCCGGCCCTCCATGTTGGATGATGAACCAGTACCAAAGTAAGAACATAAATAAGTCCCCCCAGGCCTCCATGTTGGATGTGCCAAAGTAAGAACACAAATAAGCAACCCCCCCCTGGCCTCCATGTTGGATGATGAATCAGTACCAAAGTAAGAGTACATGTATGGCCTAGACAAATAAAATCAACAAAGGGAAATAACTCTATACAAGGACGGTAGGAGTGCACTTTTTGTATGTGACACTGTCTTCATAAGATGTATATCAGCACCAAATATGGGAAGCCTAGTTGAAGAAATGAGGAAGATATGGCTTGAACAAATAAAATTAAGAAAGGAAAAAACTCTTAAAACAAGGGTTATATGAGTGCACTGTTTATGTCTTCTTTTAAAAATGCACGTGACAATTCAAATGTGTGTATGTATGTATATGTATATATATATATATATAGTATATATATATATATATATTATATGTATATATATATATCTATATATATATATTATATATATATATGTATGTGTATCTGCACCAATTATTGGGTGCTAAAGTGAAGAAATAACATCTAGATACAGGAACTGATGATAGGAAAGCAATTGTATGTACGACTCTGTCTTCTTAAATTTATACCTGAACCAAATATGAGGAGCTTAGATGAAGAAATAACTTGGATATAGGGTCCATACAAATATAATCAACAAAGAGAAATAACTCTAAAGATAAGGTGGTTGGAGCACAATTTTTTTATGTGACACTTGACCTTTCTAAGATATATATAGATATTCCACAACGACTGTTAACTGATTATCATGTTAATATTTGCACATGTAATTTGTCGTGTTACAATGGACTTGAGTTTTGATTATTGATTGGTACTTCTTCAATTTTACTTAGTTAATTTTCAAAATTTGAAAGACACCAGGTTTACCTGGTGTCTTTTCAAATTTTGAAAATTAACTAACAAGAGTTAGATAAACATGATAATAATCAACTACCACGAGTTGTTGAATCTGTTTCTACCATAACCGAAAACCGCTGATTGGTAGTTTGGATTATTAGCCTATGTCACATCTAGACACTATCAGGTTAACTGGTTTGGACTCTCAAGATCACATCAAACTTGTACATCACTTCAATTCTTCATTCATCTGAAGGTTGGCAATGATATCATTTAGTGTTTGTGACATCACTCAAACAGCACTTTTGGTTATTTGAAAATGTTAGCTAACTGCAGCTTGGTTAATACCGTACCACCACTTAAGAGTGGTATAACAACACAAGTTATGGTAGAAACAATATAACAGCATCCAATATGGAGAGTCTGAGACTAGTAGAAGAAATGAGGAAGATATAGCTCAGAAAAAGCAAAAGATGAACATATATCACCAAACTAGTCTTCCCATCGACACCCAAAACTGGTGGGGGACTAATAAATCATGTAGAGTGTCACTCGCTGTCAGGCCATTCATGTACAATTCCTCTTAGAAGTTACTATATATGGCACCTCAACATCATGTTTATAAATTTATTAATTAAACCTAGTCTTCACCAGTAAGTCTTAGTTTTTCTCCAGTTAATGTGAGTTTCGAGAAAAATTTGGTTTAAAAAGAGAAACAAGAGGCCCAAGAGGGCCTCAATCTCTCACCTGAGAACCATGTACAAATGTGAAAAGAAGAATATGTACATGCAGGGTAATCTGGCCAAGAAACATAAATATTGTTGTTTTAAGAAATTCATAAAAAAATTCTAGAAATTAAATTTCGGCAAAATTTTTGCACAAAATATTTCTTCACCTAATTACAAGTAAAACACATTAAATGAATGCATCAAAGTGAATGAAAGGGGAGATAATTGAGGAAATCGTACAAAAAGGAATGAAAATGGCAAAGTCTTAAGAGACCTCAAAAACGCGTCAAAAATTAATATTCCGATTTCTATGAAAAATACAAACTTGAATCATACATCCACGTAGATCACCCAGAAACAATCTGTTTTTCAATTCATGAAGTGGTTCTGGAGAAGCAGATTTTTAAAGAGGGTACCTTTTGGGACCTATTCTGCCCCACCCTGGATCCACCCCTGGGCCAATCTGGCTGAAAACTACAAACTTGGTAAAGGACCTTGAGCATTTGCTTTCTGTAAACTTTCATTCAAATTCCTTCAGTAGTTTTGAAACAAAAGCTGATAGTGTGAAAAATGCATCCCCCCTTCTCTTTTTTGCAATCTTAAAAAAATCGTTAAAATTTTAGATAGTGTGAAAAATGCAACCCCAAAAAACATTTCTTCACCTAACTACAAGTAAAACACAATAAATGAATACATCAAAGTGAATGCAAGGGGAAATAATTGATGAAATCATGCAAAAATGAATGAAAATGATAAAGTCTTAAAAGACCAAAAACGTGTCAAAAATTAACATTCCGATTTTTATGAAAAATACAAACCTGAATCATACATCCATGTAGATCACTCAGAAACAATCTGTTTTTCAATTCATGCAGCAGTTCTGGAGAAGAAGATTTAAGTTTACAAAATTTAAAAATAATTTTAGTTAGAATTTGTTAAATTTTGAGTTCAAGTGGATCTGTGGCTGATAGGATGCGTCTATCGCATACTGCAGTAGGCCTAATATAAGTTTACCTTTACACCATCCCTCTCTCTCTCACTATCCCAGGTCCCCTGCGATTAGAAGGCATTGTCATATGAACATATGTAGGCCTATAACAAACCTTTGTGTTGAAATACTTGCCACACTTGTTAGAAACAATATAGACATCAAGGGAATTTTCATACAAGAAATGAGTACCGCTTGTCTCAATAGATGCAGTGTTCACGTGCAAAGACCTAGCAAGAGTGCGTGCAGATCAGTATCCAAATGAAAGCATTGGAAATCGGTCTGGGTATTTATAGGTAATCAAGACATATACTCCCCTCAAATGTTGGTGTTTTGCTTCCTGTTGATGACTGACCTGATTCGTTTCAGAGGTTTAAGAATGGCGCTAATTTGGTACCGCTAATTTCAGGAAAAACTCCCCACAGAGGGCAACGGGACAGGATATACTTAATATTAATAGGCCTAGTGAAAAACTATAAAGTGACCGGGTAATAATAAAGTTAAATACAAATTTACATGAAAATGATGTATCTAATATAAACAATTTAGCCAGAATGTATATAATGTATATATACTTTTGTTGATTAAAAATCTTGTTTTCTGTATAGGCCGGTTATAAGAAAAAAAATGAAATAGTATCAGCAATATATAAAGCTCGCTGATAGTATAAAGTGCGCCGTGTTTAAATAAAAATGAAAAAAAAATAAACGAATATATATATATATATATATATATATATATATATATATATATATATATATATATATATATATATATATATATATATATATATCGTTTTATACCCCTTAAACTTACATACATGCATGTACAACAAATAAGAGAAATACACAGGCATAAAAAATTCTTATATTTCTTGTACCGTATGCATATTCAAATAGTAAAATTAATCATTTGCAAACGAATAATTGCCAAACTGCAATTTTCGAAAAAATATATATACAATGTATAAAGGAAATGCTTTTGTCTGTACTCATGGGAAAGACGTGATGTTACCATGCTCTAGACAGTGAATTAAATGTTGTCCGAAGTATTATTCAATTAACACAAGTTCCTTCCTTCCTCACGTAATGACCAAAGCAAAACTGAGCAATGTTTGCAATTGCCTACAGTTTACAGTCTACACTATTGGTTTGTCGCTATACCGATGGAATTCGACCAGTCAGTTGAATTTGTAGAGAGGGGCTTAATGTCTCGTTCGACATGCTATCAAAATATAAATTTATCTTTTCAAATTCTTTTAGAATGACATAGGAAAACTTTTTGTTAGGCTTTAAACGATGGCATTAACTTGAAAAAAAAACTGTCTATTACACATAGACGAGGGATACTAAGTATAGTTCCAAAACCTAACAAACAACGTAAATTGGAGACCCATCACTTTTCTGAATGTTTCATGTAAAATCCTCTCGTTGTATTGCTAACAGAATAAAAAGTAAAAGAAAAAACTTTTAATTCGATTTCATGGAATTTCATACAACATGTTTTGAACTTTTTAAAAATGAGACCCGATTTTCTAAAGTGCATTAATATAATGAATGAGGGTTTCAATATTTGTGTTATTCAAAATGGAATTTTCTCTAAATTCTTTAAAATTGAATGCACCTGTCATCAGGGGTGGGGTGGGGTGGGGGACACATCAGTCCCATACATGTTTAACCTTTGTGTTGAAATACTTTCCACACTTGTTAGAAACAAAGATATCAAGGAAATTTTCATACAAGAAAAGAGTACCGCTTGTCTCAATAGATGCAGTGTTGTTCCTAGATTGGTCAGAAAAAAACTCTGAAAAGTCCTCTTGGCCTCTTATATCAATTTGCTAAATAATTTGGATTAAAATCCAATATTGGAAATAAAAAAAAAGTTCTATGGATAGGCTCAAAATCTAATTGTCAATAAAGAAATCCAAACCTTGTTGATACTGAAAACCTGAATTGTAACGATGAAATCAAAACAACAGAAATTGAGATAAACCATTGTAATAGAAGAATTATAAGCCCTTTGAGAAAGAATAAAAAGAATTACAAGTCCTTTCGGAAGTATAACAAAAGAATTATAAGCTCTTTGGGAAGAATAAAAGTTGTTAAATCCTTACTTCTCCCAGAATTAACACATTACCAAACCCTTCAACAGAATTTATAAAAAGAAGTTAAATACTTTATTATTTAATTTTATTTTGGGAAATAAAAATGATAGGGTTTCCAGAAAACTTTTGGTGCAACCATTTAATAAAGGAGATGCAATATGACAGATATTGAAGTTTTCATCAAAAGTCTAAAATTAATTTGAATAACATTAAGGACAATTCTGCAAGACAAGATATCAAATAAATGGATTAATTTTTTTTTTGGGGGGGGGGGCAGAAAATTTGAATAACTATTTAACAAAACTTGGAGAACGCTACCTAGACAAAACTGCTAAAGATATGACAAACAATTTTTGGTGTGAAGTGATCCAAAATCTTGCAGAATTTTCTGGCTTAAGTCTCTGTTATTTTGTTTCTTCTGTGGTAATGACGTTTGAATCATGGCCCACAGGGATGGCAAGATAAGGACTGATTTATTCCCCTTTTCATCGTCTTTGGTTTCTTTTTGTGTAATCATGAAATCAGATTTTTACTCAATGGACGATATCACATGATTGATGATTGGATGGCTTATAAATTTGTTTTGAATTTTAATTTCGTCTTTGCTAAGACGACCTTCACCATATTTGGTGTTCAGATTGTAATTTCCAACTCCCGCTCTTCCTCTTTGAATTTCTACAAAGTAAAAGTTTTGTAAATTGAAAAATCCAGACATTGCGTAGCCAACGGGGAGTTCTTGTCAGTCTGTCATCCTTTTTTAATACAAAGTTGATACTCTCAGACGGATTGTTGGTTATTCCAGAGTATGTATCGTAAAGTATGAAAAACTGCTCAATTCCCGAAAAAGCCAAAACATCTTTTTCGTGTAGCTGTCAAAATATGTACTTTGACTTTCTCATCATGCTCAGGCCTATTTCAAAGTCGATGTTTCGTACATCTTATCTAATTTTGCCTCGCAGTTGCACTGAGCCATCTGTCTCCAGTCGGATAAGTATATCTCTGTCTCAGCACTCCCTCAACTCTTCTTTGAACTGGTTCCAACAATGGAGATCCTAGGTGTTTTGTATTTTTTCCACTGCCTTTGTTATTGCTTGTTCTCAGCCTGCAGGATAAATGGGATTGTCCATTTTTTTTTCAGTATAGGGACTCTGATAGAAACTCGGAACAACCGATCGGGACATTTTAGGAGCTTTCTATGATGAACGAGGAAAGCCAGGGAAATACAAGTTGTTTTTGTTTTTATCTTTTTAAGAACATGACAAAACTCCAACAGAGAGACGTAAAACTCCTAAAGATTTAATGTCGTGCATACACTAGACAAACTGGCGAGTTGGCATTACACTGCAATGGTTCTGAAAAGTCTCTGGAAGAGCAAATAAAGTAAGTCTGGATAAACAGTTATCTCAGACACAAACCATTCTAGATGGTAAGCAAATTGGATATATATATATATATATAGATAGATAGATAGATAGATAGATAGATAGATAGATAGATAGATAGATAGATAGATAGATAGATAGATAGACAGACAGACAGACAGACAGATAGATAGATATATGACTCGTTGTATTTTCCGTCCACTGATTGATTGTAACTATGGCAATTTGTATTGATAAATCCGAGGATCAATCGAAGAAGCGCTACTTTATTCGATAGTCCAGAGGGCCGTGGATTGTAATGTCGCCGTCTCCTGCTTCCGTTCTTTTTCTATTTGTGTAAGCGTATATGACTGGATGAAACAAATGGATAAACCAATGAAAAAGCGGCTCTCATTTCACCACCAGTTTTAAACTTTCATGAAAAAGAACACCCATAATATTTGGAAAATCGATTTGTGCAAAAGTTAAACTTTAAATGTGAATCGAGATTTTTTTTTCGTATGTTGAAATAGTCATATAAAAAAATTACTGACTTTAGTTTCGGCTGACATAAAGATTTATCAGTCCAAAGAAACGTGATATTAACCTCGGCTTCGCCTCGGTAAATATCATGCCTCTTTGGACTGATAAATCCTTATGTCAGCCTCAGTAGTTATAGGCAGCTCCATATATAGCACGCTATTTGAATTTAACTGCCATTGATGACGTCATCAGAATCCTGGCTTCTGATTAGTCAATTCAAATGGCGTGCTATGGAGCCGCCTGTGACGTCATAACCGGAAGTGCATCATAACAGAAGTGAGGTCGTGTTGCCATGGCGACTGGTAGAAAGAGCCAATCGTTGAGTTTGGAGGCGTGTCTATTACCGGAAGTGGAAGGTTGTGGAGGCGGCCATCTTGGATAACGAGCAAATGAGAGCCTTCGTTACAAGAGGTCGGGGTCACGAGAGGTAAGCTGCTAAAGATAGAAGTTGGGTTTTTCCAGTTTTTGGCTGAGAGTGAATCTATTTCTAGAAACGAAACTTTGGGTTTTATCCAAGTTTGAGACCTGGGGTGAAATCTGTAGTAGGTGTCGCCACAGTCGGCGAGGGTTTACGTGAGTTGACGAGAAGTGTAATGCTAAGAGGAGATTAACGTGAATGAAAAACGCCCTTGATCGGAACTCTTCATAAATCATAAGGCAGGTATGATGTTTTTGACTCGGGTGATCAATCTCACAGCCGTAACATTGAGTGTTGAATACTTCGTACAGCTTGTTTAATACGGCTTCTGCGTACACCATGTGCCATTGACTATCAATGGATTGACTGAAGTTCTGCTCCATGTTGTAGTTGATGTTGACGAAAATAACTAGAGTAGTGGTCCAAAAGCAAAAATTCATCTGGTCCGTTTCAAGTCTGAACTGCAGTTTTAATAGTAGAGTGAGTCACATGACATTTTTATCCCATCTATTATCTGGGTATTTTTAGTAGTTTGTAAACGTATGTCTCTCGATCAAGTCACGGACTATACCGTAGATCTCCCAATAGGTACGATCTCGACGTAATGCACTTATATCTTCTGTAAAGGTTTCTAATACACATAAGCGTTTTCGTTTATTGTTGTTTAACGTCCCACTCAATAATCTTTCACTCACATGGATATGTCACCAAATGCCGGTGAAGGGCTTCAAATTTTGGCCTATGCTCGGCACTTACGACCATTGAGCAGTGAGGGTTCTTTAACGTACCGACACCTACTGCGACACGGGACCTCGAGTTTTACTGTCTCATCCGAAGGTCAGGAAACCAACTTGCCGCCGGCTGGACTCGAACTCATGACCTAATGATCAAAAGTCGAGCGCGCTACCGACTGAGCCAGGCTGGCTCGCGTTCTCTTGTAAAAATCTTATCTTGAAACATATGATACAAAATCCACATAAATTGTTCGGGTGTTTTCACAGCACGTACATGAGTATTCCAATCAGGACTACATCGTATCTGATGTTTCATTCTTCTGTGTAATAGAGAACAGTAGATCGTCCATACAGTTGCAATCATGATTTCTCTCTGTGTGCACTCTTGTGATGTGAGCCTATGCCATACCAAACAAGTCACGTGATCCCTGAATCGTATCTTTCTACTATCTCCCATTCCCATCTCTCTCTCTGTCTCTCTGTCTCTCTCTCTCTCTCTCTCTCTCTCTCTCTCTCTCTCTCTCTCTCTCTGTGTGTCTCGGGACTAGGGACACCTCGATGTCTTTGACGTAAATAATACACACAGTAATGTCCACAAACTTTGGTGCGAGGGTGTTGATACATCTGTTGATTATAAATCACTCGATCTGCATGGCGTTTCATAAATTGATAGATATCAGGATAGATCCATGGAGGTAGTCCGTAAGAGTCAAAATATTCAGCAGTCTGATGACCTATGAAATGAATGGCAACCAAATGCTCTCCTGGTTGATTGTGAGGATCTGTATTGACAATAAATGAATGTTTGCCATAAGGTAGATAGTCAGGTAAAACGTCTCTTGGATTTACTCCGCCGAACGAGGGTCCTACATAAGGGTCTCATAAAATACTATTGAGTTGATGATCATTCAAACCTTTGATACGTTATCAAATTCCCTGTTTTTATCCAGTGTAACTTGCTCTTATCATTGTCTTGATCAGCTATAGTTATCAATGGTGACGGCAGGGGCCCAGTCTTCTACTAATCGACCTAATCCTTGATATGAGTTCAAGTATGATCGCAAGTACAAGTTGTTTTCAAAGTCAGGTTCTAAAGGACGAGTGCAAAGACTTTCTCCATTGATACTTACATTTACTTTATTGACATTAAAATGTTGGAAATAAAAGGGATTTTTTTGTCGCAACACCATTGATAGCGGAATTACTACCATACCTACTACTATACGTTTTGGCATTTGACCTTGATACAAATGATCTGTAATCTTTAAACGTGTACCAGCAGGAATAGTAAACGTTTTCATTTCTACACGTCTCAAGGGAAATTTAACAGTACTGGTATTCATCTGTTCGTTCATCTGATTCAGTAAGGTTGCAATGGGTTTCACTTTACGTTCCACTAGATACATTTGTAATATCTTCAAATAACCCAATTCACCTCCTCCACACTTCATGTAAAAGGGTTCACGACTTCTATTAAACCTTAAGCGTACATCTATACCATTAGGTAGATATCGTTTCTGTTCAAACAAATCCAAATGGAGACGATCCATTACATATAAGGTTTTACTTTCACTGATACGTTCATGACGATCAGCCAATCCTGAGTTTTTCTCGGGGGCATCATCGGTATGAGGATTCACCTTGTCAAATCGTCCAGGTTGATCCTTGTACCATAAACTTGTAGCACTAATTTGATATTTTAACGTTTCGTCAGAAAAGGACAGCAACTTTTCGAGATAAGCTCGATAGGGATAGGTATCGGTTCCAGGAGTGATCACTTTTCCATTTAGATTACAATCGATCTCGGAAAACAAACTATGCAGCAAATTGTTGACGGGGGTGATTTGACAATCATCTGCTAGATCAGTTCCGTCTTGTTTTACGTTTTTAGCTTCTACGTACACATAGGTCTGGTTCAAATCCAAATACTCATCGCCTTGTCCTTTGATTTCAAACTCAGTAGGTGCAGATTGTGTATTGACATTAGAGACGGGGTAATATTTCAGCCATCTTTCTTCTAAGGTTACATTGGTGGGAGGGACATTAAACAACTCTAGAGCTTCACTACTACACTCAAACGAATCTTTTTGCATCATCATCTTGTTAGTCAAAGATATCTTGCTCTCTTCCAAACTGTTTAGATTTACTTGTAGAAGTAGACTGAAAGGGAGGTCTCATTCGTTTCTTTTTTATACTACTGTTCGTATGACTCGTTGTTCCTGCTCGTTTATTGACTGCTAAACGAGAAGCGATGTGAGAGGGTGCACGAGCTAATGTTTTCTTAGGGCCATTCATTAAGTTAGTCAATGCCTCTTTCCCTCGTTGAACAAGAGTATCTTTCAATGAACGTTTATTTTGTATCACATTCATTCCCGTATTCAAAGCAAATTTTGCTATATGAGGAATGGCTTTCGTCATGGTAGGTTTGAGAAATATTGCGTATCAGATGCTCTGGAACGAAATGCTCCTACCAGTGTATTGACTATACTACCTGCAAGTCTTAATGGATTGATGATCCCACCCCTCTGAGGAGAGATCAGACCATGAGTTGTTCTCGTTAACGATTGAGTCAGTTTAGGAAAAAGAAGCCCATATCCTTTCTGACGCGGTACCCCTTTATGATCGATGAGTGTCATAATGTGTCACTATCAATACAGTCCTTAGGAATGGATTCAAACGTGGGAACTTGAATCCTTTATAAATTCAATTATTTGCTTTGGAGGGTAGTTTCATACTGAGATTAGGCATGATGTACCCCATACAACCACTTAACATAACCATCCAGAACTAACTTTTTTCATCTTTCAAAGCCAAATAAACGACGCAAGCTATGATGATAGTAAAGGCAAGAACTACTTGAACAAAGAATACAATTTCATTTCGAGGTATGTTTTCTCCGCACCATTTCCAAGTAGTACTAGGCGTATGACTCACTCTATCGGGTAGTTGCTCTGTGGGCTCATTGTTGACTCTGATAGACACTCGGCTTACCGAGTCTACTGGTCGATCAAGTTGGATTTGGGGATCCATGAATCAAAACTAGAAGGATATCCTTTCCAATGTACCTTCACTTCTTTTATAACACGATTTTTACCTACACGCCTTTTTCTATGATCGAGAGTCTCATCGACTTCATAGACATCATCTGTTTTCACAACGGGTTGTAATTCAGATTCGTAAAACGTACCTTCCAATCGTTCTTGATGATCATCCTGGATGTAATACACATAAAGATAACGATCAGGTACTCGTTTCTCGACCGTGAACAGTTCCGTGGTCCAGTTAGGTAAGTATCCCTTATCACATGCACACTTTACTGATACGTACGCGATCACCTGAATGAAACTTGGGCAATGGACGGCTTTTAGAAGGGGTACCATATAAGGTCTCCCAGACTTCTAGCACATTGGAAGGGTTGACCTCTATGGGACTACTAACGATACTACGATGATACGATTGATTATAAGCTTGAACAATCTGAGGTAGAACGTCAACATAACGACGTGAACGAGTATGAGTAAAATATCTCCACATGCGAGCTTTCAGTGTCCGTTGAAATCGTTCTACCATACTAGCTTTTGTTTCTGTATTGTCTGTCGTAAAGAAATGAATATCATGAAACATTTGACGAAATTCACGACTCAAAAACTCTTTTCCTTTATCGGATTGTATACGAATGGGACGTAGTCCTTTAGCTTGTTTTGATACTGCCTGAAACCCTCGTACCATATTTTTTGGCGGATTTATTTTTCAAAGGGATGACCCAAGTATATTTAGATAGAACATCAATGACGCATAAGAGAAACGTATACCCGTCATTGTGTGTCTTGACGTTGGATACATCAGCTAAATCTAATTGCCATTGTTCATCCATATCGGTCACTCTCGTTTGGTTACGAGGAAACTTTCTCTTAATAGATTTATGAAGCGTATACGTGTCTTGTTCTTTCGACCATTGTTTGACCTCATTTAGAGAAATGAGATACTTTCGACGTTTCACTTCTCGATAGAGAGGTTGTATACCTGCATACCCACCCCGATTAGAGGGATCATAATAGATGGATGCTAATTTGGCATTTTGCGAAGATTTTGAGTTTTGATCCATTCTGGAAGACGAGAACTCTTTTGGGATTTTTTAATGGTAGACCAGGCCGTAGGAGTCAATCTTTGCCAATCCTTAACAATTTTCTGACTAAGGGGTGTCTTTGCAGAATCTTTTATGTCAGTAGAAGGAAGAGTAGGCATAGCGTCATAAAACCCCGTGTCATCTTCATCATTATTATCACCCAGAGGTTTAGGGGTACTCATAGCCTTTGGTTTTACCGTAGATTGATTCATCACTTTGATATAATTAGGGTTACGTATCCAATCACGAGGGACATTCGATTCCACTAATCTTTTTTACAAAACTAACAAGTCCCGAGGGCTGATACCCTTTTCTAGGCTGTGGCCGTAAGGCATCAGTTACGAGATCGAGCATATTTGTCCTCGGTACGGTCTTCCCTTTGTATTGAATTTGACCGTCTTTTTCCCATGTTAGTATATCAGAATGTTTCTTGAGATCTTTAAATAACAAAGGGACTTTTGGTTTAAATGGAGCAGTGACACTAGATGCAATAGCTGTCATAAGATCTTGATCTTCAGGAGACAATTCAGCTTTAACATCATCTTTGACTTATTTTACTTTTTTCTTTTTTCTGAGACCAAGGTCTTTGTTCTTCAGGATGACGAGCCTGTTGTAGATACGTACGGTATCGATGAAGTTCATGACCAAACCTGGCAACCTTAGCTTCAGGAGTCAAATCATCACGATCTTCAATCGCATCTAATTCATTACCTACACGTACCGAAGATGCTACTTCCGGTGTATGAGGCAAAGGATGTAAACTTCTTTCTCTCCATTGTTTGAGTTCCTCCATGGTCCTCTCGGGAACTAAGATCATTTTCCGTGTGGTCATGGTTATAGAATAGATTTTAAGATAGGAGAAGCTATGGCCCCTAGTAATGGCGCTAATAAGGATAAGATAGGTAAAACACCATCCTGCTGATTCGTTAGAATACGACGTCGTTGAGGGACAGTTAATTGAGGATGAACTAGTTTTCTTAAGACCCGTTTCTTTGAACCCAAGTGCTGTTTCTGACGTTTTGTTAAAAGTATCACTCCTTTTAAGATGTTATACACTACTTCACAAATTTTCATGATTGTGTCATCAGGGACATACCATAAGATCATCTTTTTAAACTCAATAGGATACTGTTTTTGTCCTAAGACATTAATCAAAGCGGCATGAGATTCAAGTCCATACTTACTTTTTCTTGGTGCCATGATGTAACTACAACTACGAATTCTATACAAATGACTCAGCACATGATCCGAGGTAGTTTTATAAACCTATATCAACATAGGATGCTGAAGTCGTTTATGATCTTGAAGTTCTTTACTCGTATTAAAAATAACCCGACACCATACACATTTGTACCTATTCAAATATGAAGTAGATTTTGTCTTAGGCTGACTGGTGATGGGAGATCCAAAAGTAGAAGCAAACGAAGGTAAACGAGTAGACTTTGGAGTAGACATAACACGTTTGTTCAGCTGAGATGATACATCTTTCGTAGTTAAAGGTTTTGGTAATAAGGAAAATAACAAGGACTGCTTTGGAGTAGAAGTGGGAGTAGACTTCTTAGGTACATTCAGTTTCTTTAGGGCTGCTTAAGTCTTAGTAATATGAGGTTGTTTCCGTTGAGTTATTATTGAGATATTAGGTCTTCCAAGAAGACGTATAGGTTGTCCAAAGATAGATGTTGCAGTAGCAGAAGTTCCTGCTACAGGGTTGTTGGTTACAGGTGGAGACGGTATTCGTGTAGGAGAAGCCTGATTCAATGCGTCAGTTTCACGAATCTGGTTCACGAATCTGTTTTAGAATCAATGGCGGGTTCTTCTTCTTAAGGCTCTTCTTTTTCTGCTTAGGAGGAAGTGCAGTGTTCTTCTTAAGACGTCCAACTGCAAATTTCTTAACGTAGTCACCAGTTTATTGGTGGCTTTCGGTAAAGGATTCATGATTCTACGTTAACAGGAATACGAGAAATGACGGTCTAAAGAAAGTTACTGTCTATTTGTAAGGTGTATGCAACACTATTCCTCCCGTATATCAAGGATGGAACAGATCTGATCTTAATCTTAGATTATCAGGGGTAGATGATGTGAGATCAATCAAGAGATATCCATGAGGGCGATTTGTAGTATCGTGATAAGCATGATTTAATCCTGATAGGTCTAATTGATGTGATAAGCTGGTCACTTGAGATTTATCTCAAGGATTCTTAAACAGAACGAGATAATGAGCATTCAGACTTATGGTACGATATTGTTTAGCACGATCAAACAAGTTTTGAGTGATGTAGTCCACACTCGTGTTCCGATGATGTGCTTTACGTGTAAACCATTCTACGATAGAATTGAGAGCTTTACTACCCATCATATTATCAAAAACAAGTAGGTGACGACGAGTTGGATCAGAAACAAAGACTTCGTCATCCTCAGGTATATTTTGAATGAAGTGAACATGATGTTCCCGTTGTAAGATTTCATAAGCAGGTTGCCATTCACTATAGCACCATACAATTTTGTCGGGAGGGGGATGAATCCATTGATCCTTCCATTCTATTAACTGTTTTACAAATTCAGTTTTCCCAGATTAAGTAGGTCTTGCCACAACCATGGTAAATTCATGCTCTAATTGTATCGTATCGGGAAATATGGACTGATAGTAAGCCATTTTAATACTAGTAATGAAACTGAGAGATGTAGTATTATATACATGGTCACTTTAGAAGTGTATGTATAAATCATCTAAGGTATAAGACAAAAACGTCCCGAGTAACAGTAGTAGGAGTCATGAAACAACTCATACTCCGAATAGACCTCTGACGTCATAGCTTGCGTGCGTGTTCATAGTCTCTATACTAAATATAAAAATCTCAGATACCAAAGTATAAATCAATAGGATGTCCAGGACATAGATACAAATCCGGTAAAAATGGACAAACACGGACCTCTGGAAACCAAGAGGTGGGATCAGGTGCCATGGAGGAGTAAGCATCCCCTGTCGACCGGTCACACCCGCCGTGAGTCCACAGTCAAGTCCAATGAAACACGTGAGGAGTGTATCCTCGTCACAATTGGTACAGTCTCAACAACCGCCAACGAAAAGGCAACTCAACATTTCACTTAGTGAAACAGAGTAGTCGCAAACAAGACTATTATACCGACCATAAACCGGACATTTGGTTTTACTCGGTATCAGTTCATCATGGATAGGTTTGAAGATATCCCTCCTGAAAGTGATTTCATTAGAGGTATTCATCATTGTTCGTCGCCGAAGAGAAAAGTGATAGTTGTGCGGCCTACTCCACAAAGGCCCATGTTCACGAGCCGTCCGCCGCCACCACCACCTTATAGGCCTAGGACACCACCACCTAGGCCTCCTCCGCCAAGAGTTGTTCCATCAGCACCCCCGATGCCTGAGATGCAGCATGCTATGGCTCAGGCTGATTTGAGGCTTCTGTGGCAACGCGAAATAAGATGGCTGATAGAAGAGAAGGAGATGGAAGTAAGTCACTTGCGACGTCTGCTGGACAGACGGTAGACCTTCTCTTGATGAGAATAATTCAATGGCCCTTTTAAGGGCCACCTATCTTATTCGAAAAGAAACCTTAACTGAAAGTATGCAGTATTTGTGTATGTGTCTGTATGTGTTATACTGTAACGGTAAGTCTAACATATAGTAAGTGAATGTGAACATTCACTAGGTCTTTTACTTGATCGATAAAATTTATTAGATAGAAATCCAAACTAGTAAATTCTAAAAATAGTAACTTTAAAACACTAGAGAAAAAGTTCAGTTAGACCTCTGAGAGCTCATTTGGCATCCGAATCTGGAAGAGTCAACATTGTCAGAAAAATCCTCTGGTGAGTGTTTAAATTTTTATTTTATATACAGAAGTACAAAAAACAATATAAAATAATACAGATACTTTTTTTCACTGTCTGAACTTTGAAACTTGTTGAAACGACGTAAGTGAACAACTTCATACTTCACAACTTTGTAACTTTTGTACTTTGTCACTTTGAGACTTCATAACTTAGAACGTTGCACACTTTGCAACTTTGAAACATGAGAACGTTACACACTTGATCACTTTGTAAACTTTGAAACATGAGAACGGTACACACTTAAACACTTTGCAAACTTTGAGAACGTTACACACTTGATCACTTTGCAAACTTAGAAACATGAGAACGGTACACACTTGATCACTTTGCAAACTTTGAAACATGAGAACGGTAAACACTTGATCACTTTGCAAACTTTGAGTACGTTACACACTTTCATGTTCAATGTATCTCTCCTGTCGTGAGATTAGTCAGTCTCTCGTTTCCGGTAAAATGAAGTATCCCTCATTAGCTGGGATTCCCTGTCTATCCATGAAACTAGATATCCCATGATTCCATATCCAAGATGGCTACCCTACCTATACTTCCGGTTTCACTACCCACCCTCCCTCTCTGGTTTAGTGTACACAGTCCATATAGAGTAATCTCCCTTTTTCAAACCCTACAGTTTATATAGAGTAATCTCCCTTTGTTCCAGCCCTAGAGTCTATACAGAGTGATCTCCCTTTGTCCGACCCATACAGTCTATACACAGTGATCTCCCTTTGTTCCACCTATAGAGTCTATACATAGTGGTCTCCTTTTGTTCCAATCCTAGAGTCTATACAGAGTGATCTCCCTTTGTACAAACTTTTGGGCAACTTCGTCCTTTTCCTTCTTTCATTCCCGGCAAACGGATTATTAATTATATCACTACCAGAACTTGTATTGATTAAGTTTTTTTCCCTTGTGTACCGTAACCAGTGGCATTGATCACATGTCCCGTATTAAAAGGTTTGGCATTCATGAAAGTATGACTGACCACCCTTCGGTTTAATTCGCAGAACACTACAAGCTTCGTCATAAAAGGCATGGAGAAGTTCTTCTGCTACCTGTTCAGTTGTCATTACTTCATTCAAATATATTGTGAGTCCAACATCTATCAAAGGAGAGTCAAAGGAATCAATATATAGCTCACAGGTACACACATCTGGTGTAGGACATGGAACAGCATATTGATGTATCTGAAATAGATATTATTAAATTTAGTTAGATTATGTTATGAATACTCGTACTTCTGAGTATCGATCTTTATTATTGAATAAAAGTGAAGAAGCACCAATGGATAATCGAAACTCCAAGTCCAATAAAATACGACAAATTGGATATGTAAATGACCTCAACATGAAGAGCAATTGCAAATCCCAAACGGGATGGGACAAGGTGTCTGGATGGAGTAAGCGTATACTGCGTCCATGCTTCTTCCGTCGTAAATATTACATGGAAACCTCTCGAGTTCAGTAAATATGTCAAGCGCTCGATAAAAATGTCATCAATTAGTATTAGATCTAATTGGTGAAGGGAGTTGTGCTACAGAGTACTATCTATGATTTCTGAGAGGAGGACGTGATATTGTTTAACAAGATCCCGCATCAACCATAAAACATCCTTAGTGACCATTTCAAGCGTTCAACAACGTATCCCTGTGTGAGTAGTTTATTGGCGAGTTGCTTGGCTCTCAGAATAAATCATTCATATGAAGAGCATGCCCAGGCATAATGTACAAGCTGTGAAATGAAAACACCATAGGCAGGAGAAGATGGAATATTACTACTCAGGAACGAACGTTCGTGATAAAGAAATTGAAATCGTCACAGTTGTCATAAAAGAAGGTGTGAAGTTTATCGTCCTTCCTAATCAAGTAAGTCTAGGTAAGAAGTATATCTGCTGCTCTTTGTCGTCTCATTGATCTCAAGCGCACATGATACATCCGCTGAGGCAATTTTAATTTTTTGGATTTGTTATTGGCAGGATATGTCCTCGATGTCAGAAAAACTGAGCTGAGATGCTGACTGTTAGCAGTCTGTATAAATTCCGCTTCATACGAATACAATAAGATGTCAGCCAGGAGAGGGGCACAATTGGTACCCACGGGAATGTCAATTATCTACTGGAAAGCCTTTCCCACAAAAACCAGGATGTTTAAACTCCAAACTCCACATCTTGATCTCTTCAGTATTCTTGCTAAAGCGATATGAGCTGTCGTAGGTGAAACATTTTACATGTCAATTTTATGTAATATATTATCTATATATATATATATATATATATATATATATATATATATATATATATATATATATATATATATATATATCCCAAAGCGACCATCTGGTGGTTAGAATAACAAATGCATGTGTATAATTTCAACAATCTTGCCAAACGTAACCAATAATATCAGTTATTGTTTGCCCGCCATTACTTTGAGCATTGCAAATTAACTTTCGGTAACTTTTTACGAAGATTATAGGACCCGGCCTGTCTCAGTAGGAAGCGCGCTCGAATCTTGATCGTGAGGTCGTGAGTTCGAGTCCAGCCGGCGACAGGTTGGTTTACTGTCTTTCGGATGGGACAGTAAAAACCGAGATCCCAGTAGATGTCGGCATGTTAAAGAACCCTCACTGCTCAATGGCGTAAAGTGCCGAGTATAGGCCAAAATTTGAAGCCCTTCACCGGCATTTGGTGACGTCTCTATATGAGTGAAATATTCTTAAGTGGGACATTAACAATAAACAAACAAACAAACGAAGATTACCGAGTGTCCAATAAGCGCGTGCTATTTGCAGTTATACATTATATATTCTTATTACCCTTTGCATTTACACGTATTTTCGTACATCATCATTTCATTCCTAAACCAGGCAAAGCTGGTCTTTTTCGTCTTCAGAAAACATTCGTTTCGTCCACGTGCCGGTATATCGGGTGATCTCGACCCATTTTAACTCGTCCTATCACATTCTCGGCTTTATCATTCTTGATACATATCATCATGAACTGCCCAACTCCACCGGACATGGCGGCACGATTGTAAAACATGAGGTTTACATACTTTTCACAGTTATATTGTTTTGATTTTGTCAATGTCAGCATTCAGGGTAACATTAAAGATCCGGGTGATCATATTCATTGAATTAAAATTTCAAAACATAAATCTACGGAAAAATTGACAAGAAAATTCAAAGAATATTGAAAATTATATTATCAATATTATTGACGATCATTCAATTTTATATGCATAAAATGACCGAGCTGTCTAGCTCGTCGCCCCAATCTAAGAACATCGACTAGCAATCCAAACCAGACTGCGACACAAGTGTTCCATTGCTATTGAAATAGGTCGAAAACACAGGTCAAATCATGATTGTGATAGTTTATCTCTCTCTCTCTCTCTCTCTCTCTCTCTCTCTCTCTCTCTCTCTCTCTCTCTCTCTCTCTCTCTCTCTGTTTATATGTGATCCTAATTTCTGAGTGAATGCACAATACTCACAAATCATCTAACGCCACGCGGTCTGATTACCTCATTGTACTAAGCACAACACGTACAGGACATTGACCCTTCATGATCTCGCTTAAGAGCGCACAATGACACAAGAACCAATGATGTCGCTATGGATTGCTTTTTGTTGATTTTTAAAACCCACGGATCTGGAATGCATTTAATAACAAGGAAAAATAAAATATGGGTCGGTGTATTAATTATTCAAAATACATTTTGAAATTTGTCCTTTACAAAAATGTATAAGTATCATGTTTACGGCGGATTCGCCGTAAGGATGGGGGGAGTTTGTGTGTGTGTGTGTGTGTTGGTGGGGTGTTAAGCTAATTGCTTTTTATTTGTCATCTGTATTCTATCAATCAAGAATCAAGTAATTCTTTCCCTCGGTATTGTCATTTTGTATATATTTGTTCAAATGCTTATAGTTATAACCTCGTGTTGCTCCCCCTCCCCACTGTTGTATGGGGCGCCGTTTTACTTTTTAATACCAGTTAGTGATATCACTCTTTCGAATAGGTGATATCACTTATTCAAATGGGTGATATCACTCATTCGAATAGGTGATATCACTTTTATAAAATCTTAAGTGATATCACTTATACGAATGAGTGATATCACCTATTCGAATGGGTGATATCACTTATTCGAATGAAAGATATCACCTATTAGAATGAATAACTGATATCACCTCGAATAAGTGATATCACTTATTCGACTAAGTGATATCACCTATTCGTTTTGTAAAGTGATATCAGCTATTCGAATAAGTGATATCACTCATGAATCAATGCCAATTAATGCTCCCTACACAAAAATTAAATATATTCCTGGGTCTAACAAAAATCTGACTAGTGTCATCTTGGGCATTATAAATTATTTATTTTTTTTATTTCATTACATTTGGTCCAAAGAATTATATAGGGTGTTTAAGTTCAGCCACTTTTAAAACAATTTTGTGCGGAAACCGGACCCTACTTCAAAATGGCAGGAGTCGGCGGTATGGTTTCGGCGGCTCTGTCTGCTTTGAATGCTGAACTCCGTCCAAATCCTATAGCAGATGATTCCGATTCTGCAGCGCTGCGCCTTCATCGCGATACCGTAATATCGTCCTTTGGCGCTTTGTTCTTCCATAGATATAGGCCTAGTGATATTCACTGCAGTCCATTTATGGCGCTTTTCCAAATTTGAATGTTCGTTTTGTAAAGTGATATCACCTATTAGAATAACGTATAAAGTGATATATCCTATTTTAAAAGAGTGATATCACCTATTCGAAAGATTGATATCACTAATACGAATAGGAGATATCACTTATTCGAATATGTGATATCCCTTATTCGTATATTCCACTCTGGGTGAGATATCACCCATTCGAATAGGTGATATTATTCTCAATAGGTGATATCACTCATTGAATAAGTGATATAACCTATTCGAAAGAGTGATATCACTAACTGGTATTCAAAAGTAAAACTGCGCCCCATAGATATCACTCTTTCGAATAGGTGATATCACACTTTCAAATAGGAGATATCACTTATAATACGAATAGGTGATATCACTTATTCAGTATTCCAATGGGTGATATCACCCATTTGAATAGGTGGTATCACTTATATATTGAATAAGTGATATCACCTGTTCGAAAGAGTGATATCACTAACTGGTATTAAAAAGTAAAACGGTGCCCCATACTGTTGGTCAATTTGTTCGGAATAAAAAAAAGTATTCTATTCTTTTCGATAAAGTTAATTTGAAGTTATACATTGGTCCTACGCGGCCTGTCATTTGAAGTTATACATTGGTCCTACGCGGCCTGTCATTTGAAGTTATACATTGGTCCTACGCGGCCTGTATCACAACTCTTTTCGTCAAAACTTTAACAACGTACGTATATATGTTAATAAAGGGGCAGCAAAATTTGTTACTATTCTATGTGAACTGGAATAGGTTTGTAAAATGGTAGAACAACGGAGAACAAAAAGTAAACATTGCATAGGCGTCGGAACCGGGGGAGGGGGGGGGGGCTCGGGGGGGACTTAGCCCCCCCCCCCCCAACATTTTGGCAAAGATAGAAATAGGTGTTGAAAATTAAGGCTTAGCGCCTAGATGTTTCTGGTGTGTGTGTGTTTTAAGTTGGTTTAGCCCCCCCCCCCCCACTTTCAATTTGCTTCCGACAGTGTTGCATTGATTTAGTAAAGTTTTAGTGACAGCTTTACCCCCGGGGGTACACATTTAAAACTATCACTTTAATGTTCTTTGTATTCAGACACCCTTGCTTAGGATGTGGTCATTAAAACGTGTAAACTGTTAGCACTAGGCCTATATACAGAGATGAAAACAAAATGATACGTGAAACACTGCAGAGGTGTAATTAATTCTATGTCAGACTTTGAATGAGGTTTGAAAATAAGTAAAGTAAGACAAGGTTATACAAGAGTTAAAAATAAAATTGAATAAAGACTTTGTTGGAAAATACAAAGAGACCTAAATTTAGCACAAAACATAAACAGACCTAGTTTTTGTGAAATTGAATAAAGACTTTGTTGGAAAATACAAAGAGACCTAAATTTAGCACAAAACATAAACAGACCTAGTTTTTAGTGAAGCAATAAACAAAATGAACTGAATGCCAAATAAACAACCCAAAAATAAGATCTAGTTACGCTACGTAAACAGCTGTTCCTATTTCTAGACAACTGCAAATATGTTTTAGCTGACGCAATATACAACCTTCACCTTAACTGAATGGGTGTTGTCCCTCTCATCCAATCAAATTACTGTCTTTTTTCTTCCAGCGAAGAAATGACCTTCAACTTCATAAAAGAGGTGTGTTCCGTTTATCCAATGAAATCACCCAATTAGTACACACCTCCGCAATGCACTGGATAACACTATTGCATGAAAAAAAGGCGTTGTTGTAACAAACAAGCAAGTCCAAAGTCCAATGTTTAATACATAAAAAAAAGTCATATTTAACTGCCACACATTGTTCAAATTTGATGAATCACGTCATAAGACATAAATTTTACAACTCTTACTTTGAGGGTAGATCGATCTTTTTTCTGTTGTCAAAATAACGAGGTATAAATTATTCATGGAAAACATTTACCGTATCACAGATACATGGATTGATAGTAGATTTAACAGTCGGTACTATTGACATTCACATTACATATATATATATATATATATAATAATATATATTTATACAATATAATGTGTGTATGACTGGACCTACGAAAGCAAACTGTGTGTAACTAAAAATATAAATTTATATAGAACTGGGTAGCTTAATTGCCTATAGAATGTTCAATAATGATGAGTGTTTCGCAGCCAGTTATCAAACATTTGGTTTGAATTATTACAAAATGATAACTGCATATTTTCAACATCGTACATAAGAAGATACAGAGCTAAGTAAGCAAGAAAGATCGATGGGAATATATTTTTGTCGTCCGCGAATCATAGTCTCAAAGTGTGAGTGAAGGTCAAAATCCGAACAAGAAAGAGTGTCATCCCGTTATAATGGAACTTGAAATAACATCTGATGAATAATTTATAGCACGACAATGGCCATGATCTACTTGTAAAACACTTAAATATACATCCGAATAAACTCTATTTATCACTCATCCGAGTGTTAAATTAATTACAACATGTGACTATCACGCACGACAGCGTTATCGGTCAGACCTCAGCTAAGTGGTTACTTAGTAACGAGAGTAACACGCAAAAACAGCTGATCGGATGATGAAATAGCCTGCGAACATCGTCTCTGTATTACTCATGTGTGGATCATTGAGGCATGAAACTCGGTTAAAGGACAAGAAATCGCTGACAGAATGAAGAATAAATTAAAGATATACAATTGACGTTTTTGGTAAATTGAAAATGAATACACGACTACAAAATGTGTAAGAGAGAGAGAGAGAGAGAGAGAGAGAGAGAGAGAGAGAGAGAGAGAGAGAGAGAGATTATATTGTAACATGTGTGTAGTTATTTACAAGTACATGGATGTGCATGTATTTCATTATGAGTAGTTGCGATATTTCTACTATAGACAATTTCAATCTACGACTTTCTACTGTCATTAGGCTGGGCACCGTTGGTACAGGCTAAACCCACAATTAAAACAAAACAAGTAAACATATACAAAATAGATGCACTATTTGGAAAATAGAACTTTACTCGTAAAAATTTACAATTCCTAGTAAAAAAAAGAGTATCAACAGAATCTAGCCGCTCCTGACAAAATTTCGCTGAAAAAAGACAATGCAGTCTCGATAATAATCACAAATAAAATTTTGAATAATTATGGAACATTAGTAGTTTTTTTTATGTATATTGCAAACATAAATTGAGGTTTATTAGCTAATGTTAACAGACATTTATAAGTGTTATCAGCGATGCCTAACAGGTTTTATATATCGCTGGTTATATACGTCTTTGATGTTAATGTTGTTATAGGCCTAACTTTTGCCCAATCCTAAAATATAAATGGCGAAAGCTAAGAATCTTTTAATAACCATTCATTTCTAGTATACATGTATTTTCTAAGCAAAGGGCGCGTATATTTCCTAAACATTTTATGTTTCATTTCATCTTGGTATGCACTGCCTATAAAGATTTAAGATTAAGATTTATTAAGAGGTATTATTATTTATAAGTTTTCTTCATTTAAACTTATCTAATTATTATCAGTTAAAAATGTTTCTGAATTACGTAACTTGGGTAAATTTTACACTTTGCTTGTAAAAAGCGAAATGATATATAGTTTTCGTTTTCATTTTATAACCACTCTCCACTGTATGAATTAATTGTACTTTGTACTGTTATAGGGGCCTACACGGCGTGCACGCCATTCATCAAATAGCAATGGGGTCATATCTATCATAAATTGCGCAACAAACAAAATAACAATACGTAATTATAACTGGATTACTTCCAAGATAAGGTGTTTACTGTCATATCTTTTACACTTTTTTTAATCTTGTATCTGATAGGTACATAACGTTCTTGTTATCAAGAAGCCACATGGAGAGCACGAAGTATGCGTTTGTATAATGTATGAAGTAATTTTCCACACCTGTGAATATCAATATTTCAGTGTTTATGTTTAGTAAGTTTAATATCTAACACATTTTCATATTTAATATCGGTGGCACGTAATTTTCAAGGGGTGGTCTCCTTTTGGTTGTGTAGTCAAAACTGTTCTTAGCCCCCTGTCATGCTGAAAAATTTGAATTTAACCGATGGGTGTTACAAAAATCGGTTTGTCTCTGAATACAATTAACTTCACACATTTAGAATTGACTTCTTCAACGCCATTATAATATTAGTCACCTGAGCGGATGGAGCTGCAATTTATATCCTATATGTGTGATGTCATGGTAACTCTATAACACCTTTTCATATTTAATATGGATGGTACGTAATTTTCAACAACATTGAAGACAACAACTGTTCCGAGTCCCCCGTCATAAAGAATTCCTATTATGGGTGTTGATGCAAAATTAACATCAAGACAACAACTATATAAAGAATTCCTATTATGCTGAAATTTCGCACTATAACGCAGAATTTTGTGTAATTGCGTAAAAATGTCCTGTTCATATTGTGTTATTACTATTTTTTTAGGGGGGGGGGTATCGGCCTACGGTTGTGAGTCCTCGTCGTCATATGGATGATTACTGATACATGATATATATATACTCGGAGACACTTGTGCTCTGTCTTTAAGGCATGGATATTAATGGATATATCAGTATACAGTCAAACTTGTCAAAAGAACGGACACAAGTAGCTTATGTTTCAGCTGTAGGTACACTTTATACAGACGTGGTCTTTAATGCAAGTTTGACTGCAACTGCATTTCGTCCACGAGTTCTGACGTAAATGGTAATGGTTGATCACAGTACCTACTAACTTTTGATTTAAGTTGCTTTCCGGATCAATTAATCCAGTATAATTGTTGAGAGCTTATATGAAACTATCCGACAATACGCAATTTCGCGGCACACAATCACCACAAACTATAATTACAGTGAAAAAACCGCACTGTTATATCACGATACTGGATGATGCAATACCCTTCTGGTTTTACTACACGGTAATCCGAATGATTGGATACCGGTAGTGCGTAATCTGGATCTACGACTTTGAGGTGAAATATATTGCATATAGAAACTTTTAATAGGTCTGAATGATAATTAAATTTTATTCCCGAAAATAATCAGTTAGTGTTATCCTTTGTCAACCCTAAGATATACTCCCACATTTGTGATCAATCATATATATAATGTGAAAGGTAAAATCTATACCGTGGCAGTTGTATGCAGGATTCCGAGATGGCAAAGAAAAAATCTTTTGATATTTTTTTTACCCAAATTGTTGATTATTTTAGAGCATGATCACCCCTATCATAACCTTGGAAAATTCAGAATAATGACCTATTTTTTTAAACTATAAACACCACATATACAAACATCTGAATCGAGAAACAACATGTAAGCGTGAACAGTACGTAAACATGATCAAGAATTCCCAACGCAAAATCAATCAAGTGCGGAAAACACCAGCTAAATATAGATACACAAACACATAACGAATAAGCGTCAATCTTGATTCTTTACATTATGTATGATTATGTTTATACGAATTACACCCTGCGAGTTACCATGACGTCACACATAGGATATAAATTGCAGCTCCATCCGCTCAAGTGACTAATATTATAAAGGCATTGAAGAAGTCAGTTCTAAATGTGTGAAGTTTGTTGTTTTCAGAGACAAAGCAATTTTTGTGACAAGATTTTAAACATGGAATCCTTGAAAATAGTGACAAACCATATAACAGGAAAAGAAAACGACATTTCACAGTCGTAAGTAAAATAAAATATTTTTCGTATATTCATTACTTGAAAATACATCGAGAATATAATTTTGGATTACATTTGTTTAAAATTGATTGAATTTTTGTCTTTATTTGAGGAAAATTTTTAAGATGAAAAAACTTTATCTTAGTCAAAGTATATTTTCTAGATCTATAACCAATGTGTGTAAAATAAACTACGGTACATCTTCTTGTTTGATATCGTTAAATTTTCAATAAGCGATCAGCTGATGCAATAGAGGGTGTTGTCCCCATTGACCAATCAAATTATAGGAACGACACACACCTCTTTTAACTAAGAAAATAGTTCGCATTAATGATTGCTTTCAATTTTCAGAAAATATTTATAATATACATAAACAACTACTTTTGAAATCATATAAATACATTCGTTATTTTTAGATTTCTTTTCTTCTATGAAAATATCATTTATATATAGTTTGTAAAGCGTCATCTTTTGGTTGAACTTGATATTCTTGCGCATTGACACGATTGATAACACCTAACAAAGGGGAAAAATCTCACCGAGTCGTAGATATATGGATTTTTGTAATACTTTCGCGTTCATCAGATTTAAGTTGAATGTAACGGGAACTTTATTATTTTCTGTTATAAAATCATAAGTAAACATTTTGACGCAGTTCATTGTTATCGGTATTATCTTAGACCGCGAACTTACCATCAACATCCATCATTTCTACCCCCCCTCTCTCTCCTTTTATGTCAGCGTTTTCTTTATGATAATTTATTATAATTGCCTGTTGAATTACACTTTTAATTATTATTTTTCAAATACATTCTACCTGATTAAATATTTCAGCTATAAAGAATACAAGGAAAGGAATTTACATAAGCGTTTCGTTTTTTTCCAATCCTCTCCAAATTATATTGTACTATCGTATACCTTACTTTTGTATTTATGAAATTCTTTTGAAATAAAATATGTTTATCCTAACTGCTGGTAACTTTGATATGGACAGTATTTTTGACATGTTTCTTCTACTCGGTCATTTTCACCCTGTTTGAATGTAAAAGAGACAAATACTGCCTCTGCTTAGATGTTTCTTCTACTCTGTTTGAATGTAAAAGAGACATATACTTCCTCTGCTTAGATGTTTCTTCTACTCGGTCATTTTCACCCTGTTTGAATGTAAAAGAGACAAATACTGCCTCTGCTTAGATGTTTCTTCTACTCGGTCATTTTCACCCTGTTTGAATGTAAAAGAGACATATACTGCCTCTGCTTGGATTCGAACCTGATTTACAAGTCTGGTGCTCTACCGATCGAGCTAAAGGGGAAACCCCACTAGTTCAAGCTAGTAGGAACACCATATAACTAACCCTGCCACATGAAGGCATCTTTTTTTTTGTTTTACGGAGCCCTATGAATGTTACTGTACTTAGCATTATCGGAGATCTCCCCCAAGACGTCGCTGGTATCAATCATTCGAATTCCTTTTTTTTTTTTATAACATTCAATATTAAAGATTCTTTACCTTCTGTAAAGTGAAAATAATACTTAGTATGTTGGTATAAAGGCAGAGCAAAAGTCAGATTTGTGTCGGTATTTGTCGAATAAAACTGGTTTACCATTATTTTTAATTATTTGATTGGAAAAAATGATAACAAAATTAAAATTTTTACATAAGTATATTTGTTTTAGTCTTATCTCAGGGTTTGATAAATGCCAAAACGTAATTATTCTTTAAAATGTGCAATATAAAACATGCATGATAAAAAACGTATGTTGATTTGTAATTATAAAGGTTATTATTATGTGGCCATTCAATTACGTGTACTAAACTGTGGTTACATTGTATAATGTTAAATTTCCTTTCCGGTAATAATGATTTTTTTTATTTGAAACTGCATTTAGAAGAGATTTGACTGACATCGAATTAAAATCCTACAGCCAAATTAAGCAGCATCTGTACCAACAACATTTTATAGACACTGTGTTTTGTAGTCACAGTGCGTCATTAGTAGAACCCATAAAGGTCAACTCGTCGGTTATTTATAAATAGGCCATTGACGGGGAATACGATAATATTTCGACGAGACAATCTCGATGAATAAGTAGATCTTGTACAGATTGTTTTATCGTGAGAGGAAAAGAATGGTTGGATTATCAAAAATATTCAGGTATTTTATTCATTAATGATTTGATCTGTTTAATGTATCAAGAACATCAGCTGATTTTTTCAAACAGGTTTTGAGCGTCTTTGGGTTTGACGTAGCCTCGTAGGCCTATCACTGTCAGTCCACCGGTTAGGTCGATCAATTTCAGTTGCCGCGTTTTCGTGTCGAGTGTATTCGGTCGCGTGGCAAAATTGGTTTGGTTTATATACTTATGATTTCTTTAGTTTTCTACTGATTTATGTGTGTGTAGGCCTATTGTTAGTAGGCCTAAATCTAGGTATAAAATTATACGTTTGGGCTGTCTATATGACGGGAGAGGTCACGTGCACTCGAACAGCTGACGATGTCTTACAGTATCTCCAAAGGGATTACATTAGGCCTACAACAAATAGGGCCTACACCTCAGGTACTGCACTGTAGCCTAGTCTACTGGCTATAGGCCTAAGTAGAGTTCGTGAATATTGCTCACTTTGTCTGAGTCAAGAATTTACATGTAGATCTCTAGATCTAAATTCTACATCAAGAAAAAAAGAAGTCGGACTAAAATGTGAAAAAAATGCATAGAAGATATATTCCATTTTAAATTTAGGAAATTAGGCCTACCAGATTTATTTAGATAATGACAGATGTCATTGATAAGCCATTACATTCCTTGATTGAAATCAAATATTTATAAAATTACATATTTTCTGTCATTTATAGTAATCAGTCTTCTTTTTTGAACATAGATGGCCTACATAATGTCAAAGGAACCAGGAATTTTCAAAGAGGAGGCATACATTTCCTTTTTTGGAGGGGTGGGGGGTGACAAGACGCCATGTGTATGTAAATAGTGTGCTCTTTATGCAGGGGCGTAAGAAGCAAATCAAAAGGAGGGGTCACTGTTTCTGCAATGCATACCTCATCAATAGCAGATTGACTCATTGGGGATCTAAATGTGGCAGGGTTAGTTATATGGTGTTCCTACTAGCTTGGGCTAGTGGGGTTTCCCCTTTAGCTCGATCGGTAGAGCACCAGACTTGTAAACCAGGGGTCCTAGGTTCGAATCCAAGCAGAGGCAGTATTTGTCTCTTTTACATAAAGTCGGAGTGATGTAAATTTAAAATAAATTTACGGTCATGAAATATAAATAAGTATAGAGTATATAAATGTTTTTGCAGAGCATAACGAAATGTGAAAATTTTGGTAATTTATTTTTATTAATTTTCTAACTTTTTATTACAAATATATAGGTTTTAAACATTTTTTTTAATTTCTGGCCTTTTCAGTTTACTTTTACCATACAAATATCTATACTTTGGTGTCCAAAGGGGGGGGGGGGTTTGGCATACACCCTTCTGACCCCCGGCCCTTTGCATCCGCCACTGGGAATAATAGGTATTTGTGAATAAGACGTGACTTTTTCATGTCTGCTAATGACGGTTATGTACGTGTTATTTGGCTTTCAGCTGAGTTTAATTTTATATTTGAAGAAACCAGAAGTAAGGCATAAACCATTTGATATAATCTGTTTGAAAGATTTACAGACCCAGAATCTCTGTGGTAACATACTTCAGCAATCAATTCACCTTAACCCTTGTCTCGAATTTCAATATATTATGTTTGTGTTCCTTATTTCAAAATGAATCATCGGAAATTAAATATATATGTTCCCGGTGATTTATAAGATACAATTTTAACTGTAGTTACATGTAATGACTTTATGTCATGCTCACTGGAAATTGTAAATTATATACGTGTACATGTTTCATTGCATGCGGTACCACTTATCGAAACAATGTCAACACATTTTTTTATCTATTAGAATCATAAATATAAAATACTTTGTTTAACACCCCCCATTACAAAATGACATCTTTAACACAAGTTACATGTGATGTAATTGTAAATCTGTACTGCTCTACCCATTCCAGGACCATTCTGGTCTGACACACCAATCCCTGCTACATTGTACATGAACATACATTGCAGCAGACAAAATGGCCATGGGTCCAAATGGAGGAAGATTACTTTTTGCAGCCTTACATGTACAAATGTACATGTGCAAATTTTTTGTGAAGTACAAGTATTAGTACTGACTTATGGGGTTTTGTCAGGTTATAATTATTAAAAGTACATGTAAGTTGTAGATAGTGAATAGATAAAATTGTCTGACAGTATTGAGGTAAGTTGTAGATAGTGAATAGATAAAATTGTCTGACAGTATTGAGGTCAGTTTATCTCTGTGGTTATAAAAAGTAGGTAGACAACTGACAGTGACTGAGTGATGTATCCTAGTACTAGTACAGGAAGAAGAGACCATAATCTTGATCTCGGTTATGTTATGGTACATGTATAACTTCTGAACGTACATGTATCTATATTGTACGTATACTGTACATGTATATTACATATATTTTCATTTAGTAGGGAAATGCTGACTAAATAGTCGAGGATTCTCTGATGAGAGAGTTATCCTAGTACACCAGTGCCTTAATCTCACTAGACACAGCACACCAGGGCCCGGGACCGTTTTATGAAAGGTCCTAAGACTTCTTTGTAAAACAAGTCCCAGGTCATCACTAGATTGGTTTACGCCACTTACTTAAGCTTTACACTAGTGATTTAAGCTCACCTGAGTGTTGTACACCAGTGACTTGAGCTCACCAGCTATAGACTGTTGTGCACCAGTGACTTAATTATAAGCTCACTAGACTTAAGTACACTGGCAGTGACTTCAGACTCACTAGACTGCTAATTTAATATTTGCATTTATAAATGTAGCTCTGTCAACTGTAACAGCTATATTCTATAACTTCCTCAGCTCTCCCAGATACATATCGGTATATACATAAACATTCTATTCATATTTCCAATAGAAATCCAAGTCAAGTGATTACATGTCGTCCTGTAAAACATTAAGTTTGTTCAGGAATTTTCATGTTCCAGTGCATATACTTATTAAAGATGGTACATAATATGATTTTAGATGGTACATAATATGATTTTCTTTAAAACTGATTTTTATCTAACTACATATAAATTGTCATACCAAATTATCAGTAATAAATTGTGCTCCATTTACGTTTGTGCACTAGTTAACAGACATAAAATTAAATAAGTATTAAAAAAAAAAGTGAAATGAAATTTAGTAGGTCACCTTGTTATGTATTTTTTATGATCAATTACATTGTGTAGATTGGAGATAATCATAAATCACATGTACATGCATGTGGGTACAAATTGTTTGATACATGTATATGTATATGTATAATTTTGTATATGTAGTTTCCATGCCTTTGTAAAATTTGCATAACAGTAATCTCACTACATTTAATATAAAATCTGTCTCCAATAGACAAGCAATCGATGTAAAGTGTTTTGAAGTCACGTTAAAAATCAGGAAAATATTTCATTTGAGAGGTTACGGAATTGAACTTAAGATCTAGCAGAGTAAGAATTGGATCAGCTGATGAACAGCTGACTAACAGCTGATTGTAGAGGAAATTTTACTCAAGAAAGTTAAAACCTCAAAGATAGTCACCCAAAACTAAAGTGGACTTTGTTCTCTACTTGGTCTTTATCTTGATGTCACCGAGAAATGGATTTCTTGCTATCTCCAAAGTGTCCACATCATTCTAAAGGTTATATAACTTGACCTATAAATGTGTGTGTTGTTAAGATCTTAGCTCTCCAGTATATAATGAACATTACATATACATGTACATGTATGTATGTAGAATAACACAAAGACTATGATACATGTATTTACCTTGTCCCATCATAAAACAAATACAGAGATTTTACAATGCTTGTTACCTGTATTTAAATTTTCATGTACTGTTAATGATCAGTCTACATAAAGTCTTGTTGTGCACACACATGTATCCTGTTACTATAGCATGTCTAATACATTTGTACATGTTATGTCATGCACATTATTTGTAGTAGGCCTACATGTACATAAGTATGAGCACATGTCCTATTACTAGAGCATGTCTGAAACACTTGACCATGATTTTTAAATAAGAGCACATGTCCTATTACTAGAGCATGTCTGAAACACTTGACCATGATTTTTAAATAAGAGCACATGTCCTATTACTAGAGCATGTCTGAAACACTTGACCATGATTTTTAACTAAGAGCACATGTCCTATTACTAGAGCATGTCTGAAACACTTGACCATGATTTTTAAATAAGAGCACATGTCCTATTACTAGAGCATGTCTGAAACACTTGACCATGACTTTTAAATAAGAGCACATGTCCTATTATTAGAGCATGTCTTAAATACTTGACCATGACTTTTAAATAAGAGCACATGTCCTATTATTAGATGATTTTCTTAAACATGTCCTATTATTAGAGCATGTCTGAAATACTTGACCATGATTTTTAAATAAGAGCACATGTCCTATTATTAGAGCATGTCTTATACATGTACAATAATTTGATATGAGCACATGTCCTATTACTACAGCATGTCTAATACACATATACGATAATTTGATATGAGCACAAGTCCAGTTACTAGATTTACTACATGTATGTAAGGGTACTTGTCCAATTCATTACTATATTACATGTCCTATTACAACAGCATGTCTATCAAGAAGTTTGGATATTTACATGTATCCATGGGACATGGAAAATATTATTAAAGTTGACTTAACGAATATGAAGAATAGATGCATGAAATTAATAAAAAAATTCTTCTAACTCATTCACCCCTAAAACACATTTGGACCTGACTAAGTCTTTGATTTATAGAAGAGTTCATTGTTTTTTCAGGGGCTGATGAGTTAATAATCAATTTCTTTTTCATTTTAGTCCCCAGTTTGCAGCGAGGATTTTAAAGGAGGTAGTCCGCAATGAAGCCAAGCGAAATTATGCATCAACTCCTAAAAACATTTTATATGGAAGATGGAGTAAACTTCCTAAGCGAGTACAAAGTTATGTAGAGGAGAATGTCAAGTTATGCCAACCAACTACAGTACATATATGTGATGGTTCTGAGCGTGAAAACGATTTACTATTATATTTACTCCAGAGAGATGGCATGATAAAACCACTGCCTAAGTTAGATAACTGGTATGTTCAATTTCGCTAGGTTTGTTTGGTTGATTTCATGATAGAATTGGTGTGTATAATTTAACAACATGGACAAGTTTATTAATGTTATATTCTCTCCAGTTTGGAAATATGTTCTATATATATACAAAAAATATATGTGGTTATTATGCCTGTACAAACAACCTAAACCTTTGTAATACATGCTAATAGGCCAGACCTTTACATGTATAAAAGTGTTTGCAAAAATTAATGATGAACAAGAATTAACTTAATACATTTTGGGACCAGCTGTTCATCTTATACTAAAGTAATATTTGGCACTGTTAACACCATTTAAATTCGAAAATTTTCTAAGCTAAGATAGTCATTTTTACAGTGGTTACTCTTAGACGGATTTCGGCTATACTTTTAGAGATATTATTTGACCTTGTATGATACCACTATATCTTTAGAAAACTTACATACTTTTCAAATTGGAGCTCAACTGATGAAATCTAATTGACAGAAATGATATCGTCTTGAGCATTATAACTTTAGTATTATGTTTATAATATGTATATACATGTACCAGTCTATATATATTAGTCATTATGATTATTAAATATAAAGTAATTGGAGGATGAAATTGGTGTTTGAGGATCAAAATTTGGTTCCACTACCATTCATTAACTGTCCTGACAGAGATAAGTATCCATGTAATATATCACTCACCCATCTACCGCCTGTTGAAACAAGATTCATTTTATAACACTTGAAATTCAATAACTCGCACACAACTTTACATACACATGTACACTAAATCACGTTTATAGACCAGAGATTCTCATCTCAGTTAGGGCTTCGTTGTTCCTTGAGGCACACCTATTTCTCTTCTTTAGTTGGATAGCCCGAACAGACCCAGCAGATGTGGCAAGAGTAGAAAGCCGGACATTTATTTCTACAGATGACGAGAGAGACACGATACCAAAGCCTAAAGATGGGGTACAGGGGAAGCTAGGTCATTGGATTTCCCCTGAAGATTTGGATACAGAGTTGAACATGAGATTTCCTGGGTGCATGAAAGGTGGGTAATGTTATAACACATACCTTTATTTCAGCCAGCCCCTACCTTCCAGAGGTAGACATGATAGCTGAGTCTTGTTGGTGGATTGGACCATATCTGTGGGCGTACTATATAACATGGATTAATTCATGTGGATTATATTTAGCTGTCATCAAAGCAGCATTTAATCTTGTGACAATGGTTGACAGTGTCTTCCCACTTGATACTGGTCAAGTGAAGCCATTGTGTGAGAATGGTGCATCAATACAGTAATCAACACAGAGGTCATCTTTAATTGGTGCTTTGGTGGTGGTGCAAAATGGCTGAAATGGAGGATGGAGAAAAGACCAAAGGTTACAAGGTTGACTGTAAAGGTGGGTTTTCCTTTTCTTTCAGTTTCCATTGCAAAAAAAGGTAACTTTGAATTGTTGATGTTTTTAAATTTTCTTTTGTGTTAACTAACAAAACTAAGTCACTCACCCCTTTAAATAGAAATGGACTGGGCTATGTCATTCCTGTGAAGAAGTGGATACAATCATTTTCAGGGGTGGACAGATTGATAATTTAATGTTTGTAATGGGGTAAAACAGAAATAAACTTAATCCAGAACAGGGTAAATGAAGACTTTTTATTTACATTTTTTTTTAAAACTACTTGTAAGTAAAATTATGGAGTTCAGATATTAAAATGTTATATTTTTTTCAACATCTTCTAAAATAACTTTTGTATATTCTCATGTTTACCATAATACTATGAAGTAAATATTTGCATTTTTTAGAGTAGATAATTAAAAATATTATAATATGGAAAAGTAAATAAAAAGAATTGTGGTACTTGTAACAAAAATGTCCATAAATCGTCATAATGAAAGAAAATTTAAAACATCAGCAATTCCTTTGTAGCTGCTTCAAGTACATGTGCATGGTGTGGTGTAATCCAGTTATTGTCCATTATGATAAAGTGCGTTATATATACAGAGAGTTCATTGTCTCTTTGTTTATCTCTTCTCCAGGTAGAACCATGTATATTATACCATTCAGTATGGGTCCAGTTGGATCACCGCTATCCAAAATTGGTATCCAGTTGACAGATTCTGCATACGTTGTAGCTAGCATGCGGATAATGACCAGAATGGGATCCAATGTCTTGGACAAACTGGGTGATGGTGAATTTGTTAAATGTCTTCATTCTGTTGGACGGCCACTACCTTTGAAAGGTGAAATTGTGTTTGAGTTATATTGTTTAAATGAAAGCTAGCTCTGGGAAACTAAATGTTGTAGCTTCTACATTTACTTGTAGCGTATTCGTTTTGTCACTGTTGTATGTCCTCATGATAGATACAATATAATTATTGTCGTATATTATATGGAGGGTTTTTACACTGAAATTGAACATTCTATAAGTGATGCCTATATTTATTGATTTCTGTTTGTCCTGACATTATCAATAAAAAGAATTACGTATCCATAAGTTCAGGGGATCAATACCACTGTGTACATTGTATGTTCTCAGGTCTGAATATATTCCAGTCTTATTCTTTAATTTTTTTACGTCAAACTTGAAAGTATTGACAGATTGTAGAATGTTTAGATTTATGGAAGTGTTCTTGTTGACATTTCATTATATGAGTCAGCGTGCATTGCGATGAATATATTTTGGTGTAAATTACCTTCACATACCAGTCCCACAGGTTTGCTAAGAGTTATCATTTAATACAGAATTGCTCACAGAAAGGTGTGACAACTTGTAAAAGAGTCCACACATGTGGTTTGCCTTAGAGAATCAGGTAATTAACAACATGAGCAAATATCCATGTTTAGAGTAGGTGATAAAATGACCTATGACTTGTTTAGATTAATGCACTAGTGTTCTTTTAAGAGAAAATTCCACCATGCTTGTATTGTGGTTTGTATTACAATTTGAGATTTGTTTGTCTTTCTGCAGATACTGTGAACACTAGTTGGCCTTGTAACCCCAAACAGACAATCATTGCTCATTTGCCAGAGAAAAATGAAATCTGTTCCTTTGGCAGTGGATATGGTGGCAACTCACTGTTAGGGAAGAAATGTTTTGCTCTCAGGATAGGTTCTATTCTAGGAAAACGAGAAGGATGGTTAGCCGAACACATGCTGGTAAGAGTTTGAAGATGTTGTTATACATAATGAGAGTACTTACCTGAATTTAGTTTTGTTCTATATGATTCCTTTATGATTTGAGATTCACTCTTAGAAAAAGGAACCTTTGGTAATTGATGTCAAAGTGGAGAAACATGGCATGGAATACTTATTGTTACTTATCAATCTTTATAATTTTCTCCTGAGACAGTTGTAAAACGTATATATATTTGAATCCTATTTTAATTGTAGTTTTAAAGAGTAAATACTGGATAGTTTGGCCAGAGGTTCCTTTTTTATGCTAGAATAAGACCACATACTCACCACTTATTCTTACAGACTCAGAAAAATTATAATTTTTATAGTAACATGGCTCTTGAGCATTCTTAATGTAAGGGGAAAAAATGAATGCATTGGATTGTTCTGAAAATCGAGCCAACAGCTCCTACCCTAGATATGTACTGCTAGTTTGACATCCTCTGTTTTGTTTTTAACTCTGATATACATGTATTTAGATTTTGACAGATTTAGGCCTTACAATTAAAGGGATTCTAGGGTAAAATTCCTTTACTTACCTACATGTACAAAATATATCAAACAATATATGAGAACCTGAGTATTGTCACATCAGATATATCTTTACACAATCCTAGGTGAAGATTAAAGGATAAATGTAAGTAAGGGGAAATAATCAACATTAGAAAAAAACATAAAAGACTGGAAATAATAAAATCACAAAGTAATGGAAACCAAAGTTAAATACTTCAGTGAATTTTAACCCTTTCACCCCTCAATATATTTGTGGTATGCTCTTTTATATTGTTTAAGAACAGTCTATAATGGTTTGTAGGGTTGAAAGGGTTAAAACATCAAACCAGTTAGAAAGCTTTTACACCCCAGATTTGTGTCTCTCTTTTTGTAGATTCTTGGTATAGAAAATTCAAAAGGAGAAAAGAAATATATAGCTGCAGCCTTCCCTAGTGCTTGTGGAAAAACAAATTTGGCCATGATGAATCCATCACTTCCTGGATATAAAATCACATGTGTTGGCGATGATATTGCATGGATGAGGTTTGACAAAGATGGACGACTCCGAGCCATTAATCCAGAGGCAGGATTTTTTGGAGTAGCTCCAGGTTTGTAGCTTTGTATTGTATTTAGTGATCAAATTACATGTTAGAAACAGATGATAGATTTGTAACTTAAAGCAAATAACATAGTGGTTTCCCAATTGTGTTTTAATTTTGTTTTGGAATTTGAATGTTGTTTTACGTCCCATACAAGAAATTGTATCCTTGAGAATCATAGGTAATCTTATCCTAAAGAGTCATGATGGGATTCTATCTTTGAGAATTATGATGGGATTTCATCTTTGAGAATCATGATGCAATCCATTCCTTGAGAATCATGGTGTGATCCTGTCCTTAAAAATCATGATGGGATTATATCTTCGAGAATGATTCAATCATGATGAAATCCTTTCTTTTAGAATCATGATGGGATCCTTTTCTTGAGAATCATGATGTGATCCTATCCTTAAGAATCATGATGGAATTTTATTCTTCAGAATTATGATGTGATCTTATCCTTGAGAATAATAATGTGATCCTATCCTTGAAAATCTGAAAAAATGTTATTAATTGATGACTTTTCACAGGTACATCTATGAAAACAAACCCCAATGCCATGGCGACTGTGATGAAAAACACAATGTTTACAAATGTTGCTGAAACCTCAGATGGTGGTGTATACTGGGAGGGTCTTGAAGAGGAGACATCGAAGGACATATCTATTACATCCTGGCTTGGTGTAAAGAAGTGGAGTCCAGATAGTGGCAAACCATCATCACATCCAAACTCCAGGTAACAACATAATTGCAAATCTTCAGATGATGGGAATTTTAAAGGGGCATTAGCTGTGTTTTTTTTTCAACATCCCTTTTCCCCTATTCATATGGCCCTGCATCCGTGGTCCGTCCATCGTCGTCCATCCTGAACAATTTTTGTTACCGCCATTTCTCAGAAAGGCGACCATCTTGGATTTTGACCAAAGGAAGTTTGTTACCGCTATTTCTCAGAAAGGACTGAAGGGATCTCCTTGAAATTTGACATGAGGGTTCCCCTTGAGGTTTAGTTGTGCATATGACATTTTCAGATAGATTGGATTCCATCATGGCTGACAGGTGGCCATCTTGGATTTTGACAATGGAAGTATGTATTTCTCAGAATGTACTGAAGGAATCTTTTCCAAATTGATTATTAAGGTTCCCCCTGAAGTTGAGATGTGCATATTACATTTCCAGACAGATCAAAATCCAAGATGGACACCTGTCGGCCATGTTGAATTCCATTCTCTCTTAAAATGTAATATGTTCAGTTCAAGTTCAGTTTTGCTATAATCTTGTGAAAAAAATATATCACAGAAATATGGATTTAAGTTCAAAATCAATGTTGAGACACAAAATAAGAGAAAAGACGAGAAAAGAACAGTCTGTCATAGATCAGACATAGAACAACATTCCATGGTGGGTGCCAAGATCTCTCTAGGATCTCTTGTTTACTACTTAGAGATATAAAAACCTCAGATACCAAAGCATAAATCAATAGAATGTCCAGGACATAGATACAAATCCGGTAAAAATGGACAAACACGGACCTCTGGAAACCAAGAGGTGGGATCAGGTGCCATGGAGGAGTAAGGATCCCCTGTCGACAATGTTCACACCCGCCGTGAGTCCACAGTCAAGTCCAATGAAAATGTGAGGAGTGTATGCTCGTCACAATTGGTACAGACGTCTCAACAAACCGCCAACGAAAAGGCAACTCAACATTTCACTTAGTGAAACAGAGTAGTCGCAAACAAGACTATTATACCGACCGTAAAACTTGCGGAACGTTATACAATAACAAAAAAAAAAAAAAACAGAGATATACACAGGCATGAAAATTTTAAATCCATTTATATTTTGTACAAATTGTTTGGGAAACCCAGGTTTGGCGCTTTTTACATTGCAATTGATTTACTCAACCACACTATTTGTATAGAAATACCACACTGAACCTGACCTTATCTTCACAAAATATATAGGAATGTAAGGTTTTTTTTATACCTTTATATAACTCTTATTTGTTATTGTACATCAAGTACAAGTAGAAAAAGTAGAAAAAATCAAAATAATTTTTTTGCTAAACACAGCTAATGCCCCTTTAAGGGGCTGGAATAGGAGTTTTGTAAAAGGAAATAAGTACACACGACATCATATCTAGGTGTTATCTGGAAGATACATGAATTACAGCAAACTAATGTATAATTTTCAAAGATGAAATGGCAGTTTTACAATACCACAGCTTCCAAAGAATTTTATGGAAATGTTTTTATAAAATGAAAAGAATAATTCTGTCCCATACTTTGAAAGCTCCTCCGCAGTATGTTTAATACATGTATTTGTCAGTCTCTGTTTTGTAAGTTTTCTGTAGATCTAATCAAAATATTTTTTCTGTCTCCAGATTTTGTGCTCCCGCTTCACAGTGTCCGATCATGGATCCAAGCTGGGAAAGTCCAGAAGGTGTTCCAATAGATGCCATTATCTTTGGTGGCAGAAGACCAGAAGGTAAGCTAAACATTGCACTATTACTTCATCTAAATGAGTGATACTGAAGTTTTATTTCTGTTCTTCCTCATCGCCATACATTTCATTTACAATCAGTGTAATGTCCAAACATAGAATGCAAGATATTTTACTTGTAATGGTAATTATAGTGCAAAGTTTAGCTTTAACTATAAAATAATTGATCCCATTCCATTGTCTTATGAATATAATTATGCGGTTTTGTTACAAATTGAAAGAGTATGTTTTTATATAATTGTTACAGGAGTGCCTCTTGTGTATGAAGCATTCAACTGGCAACATGGTGTTTATATTGGCGCCTCTATGAGGTCAGAAGCCACAGCTGCTGCTGAACACAAGGGTAAGGAGAGAGAGAGAGAGAGAGAGAGAGAGAGAGAGAGGGAGGGAGGGGGAGAGAGAGTAGAGATTTATTGATTGATTGATTGATTGATTTGATAACAATGTGTCCAGGAAAGAGACCACTGACCTTTGCAAGCAAACATATTTTGTTATAAAATATCAACAAAATTATCTAATGTTGAACTGAGACTTGTTTGGAGTTCAAAGTTAATGGATTCTCTAACCACAAGACACTCTTTCTTCCTAGAGAAGTCAGAAATTGGATATCTCTTGTAAAAACGACTGTTTTTCATCATTCTATTTGTCATAGTATCTATGGTGGCAATCTTTGCAACTGTTGACTACTGTTTCAATCTAATTACAGGAAAAGTTTTGATGCATGATCCATTTGCAATGAGACCATTCTTTGGTTATAACTTTGGAGACTATTTAAAGCACTGGTTGAGTTTCCAAGATAAAGAGGATCTAAAACTTCCGAAAATCTACCATGTCAATTGGTTCAGGAAAAATGCTGGTGGAAAGTTTATGTGGCCAGGATTTGGTGAGAATTCTCGCGTTCTGGATTGGATTGTCAGGAGAATTGATGGTGAAGACTGTGCTCAGAAAGCAGCCATTGGTAATATACCAAAACCAAATTCTATAAATATGGATGGCATTAGTGACAATGTTGATATGGAGCAGTTATTCAGTACCCCAAAAGAATTTTGGCAACAGGAGGTCAAGGACGTTGAGAAATATTTTGATGAGCAAGTGTCTGAAGATTTGCCTCCTGAAGTCATGCAAGAGTTGAGGAATCTGGAACAGAGAGTTAACACAATGTTGTAAATATCTATAAAATAGCTATAACTAATAGCTATGTGATTATTACAAATCATGCAATATACTTATCTATTACTGTGTTGTAATATACACATAGTGAAATGGATTATGTGGGTTTCATCTTTATCATAAGTAGAAAGAAATCACTGGGTGTAAACAGCTATTCTTCATGGTTCTCAAGACTTTTTTCATTTGTTGGGTCCCTTTAATCATGGTCTATAAATAGAATTCCAACTGTATATGTTGTATCTTGGTACAATGATTGTAGACTGTTGTAGTATACTAATTTAAGATATATATTTTGGTACACAATAGGAGACACTAGTTCTGGCAATCGTCTAATTTTGTACAGAATTTGTCATTCATCGTTTTTTTAAATTGTCATAGAATCACAAATTAATATCATTAGTAGTAATTTTTATTATGAATCTTTCAATTTGCAATTTTGTATACATGGCAATATTTTGATTTTCATCTGTTTATTTGAATAAAGACAAGTTCAGTTTTGTGTTCAAAATCATAATGCCATATAAAATCTTTAGGTTCTCTTTTTGTGTAACATTCAAAAGCTGTCAAATCAAATGACTCCAGTGGATTTTCTATCTTCCTGCATTATCTTATGAATTCATTAAAAAATATTCCAAAGTTGGCCAACTTTTGGCTGTAAAATGTCATTGTTCATTTGAGATAAAGTCTGACATCATAAATTCAAAGTATACTTATGACACTATTGAAATAAATAGAAGAGATAGTCTAGTCACAATTGTCAAAACTTGATATCTTTGTATCTTTTTCTGAATTTAAGTAAGATTTTTAACTTATGTACCTAAATTATGCATTAGAAATTGTCAAATGTGTGTGAAGATGCATAGAAATATTTGCAAGTCTGTCCTTCGCAAAATTCAATTTTTACTTAATTTTGATCTCAGATTTACTTGTACACAAGACTGGTGCTAAACGTAGAATAGTATTACCAATTATAATTCATTACACTGCATCATTATGGTGTGCAATATAAAAGAAATGGAGCTTGTATCATGTTGCCCTATTTTGTAAACTTAATAACTCATTCAACCCGAAATTGGTCTGGACTTTTTCATTGATGTTCAGAAGTCCATGTTTTCTAAGGGGTGGATGAGTTAGTCTTACTGTGTGAAATCTTCGGAAGTAAGCATTGTGGTATGCAGGTGATGAAAAGTTTTCAGAAATGATCTCTTTGTGATGTTTTTATATTCTAAACAACATTTAAACCAAATGCTTTTAAAATTAATAACTTTAATTAGATATTATATAATTAATGTATTATCTGTAGTCTTGTGTACATATATATGACAGACTAAACACCTCAACTGGTTGTGAAATAACGAAGCTGTATATATTTGCTGCTTAGTGCCATAAGGTTATATGACCACAAAAGTGAACTCTTTACTGCTATATTCTAGTACATGGCCACAGTAGTTTGCTGTTGACTTCAGTATACTTACATACGGTCACATGAGCTTGTGGCTTAATGCAAATGACTTATATATATGTGGCCACAGTAGTTTGCTGTTGACTTCAGTATACTTACATACGGTCACATGAGCTTGTGGCTAAATGCAAATGACTTATATATATGGCCACAGTAGTTTGCTTCTTATGGCCATATACTTATATTTAGCCACAAGAGTTTGCCACTTACTGCAGTATACCTATATATGACCACAAGAGTATCATATTTACTATAAATCTCAATTTTCTGAATTCACTACGTATGTACCATACTAAAGTTTAAGTACATTGCAATAATTTTTGTTCATTTATGTATTTCACTTAACATTGCCATGGCAACCTAATTGTAACATATTGTCATGGTGAGAAGAACATTGTAGAATTATCATTGTTATTATGTTTTTATATAAAATCATTTAAAAAACATTCATGATATTTTCATAAAACAGATAGCTTAAATGCCTTTATATTTTATTAAAAAGGATCTTGACACATTCCACGTTTTGCATATTTTAATGTGTTTCATAAATAATCGAATATTTAAACCCTAAGTATGAAGTGAATTAAATATAAAGTGTTTATATGTGCTCTGACAAAATTATAAAATTGATATTTGTGCATCATTTGAAGTGGAGAATTGTTTTCAAAATTTGTTCATTTCTTCATTGAAAACTGCAATGATTTTGAACATACTGCTTACATATATTTTTTGTTAATAAATCAGTCAACCAGTTGCTTTGGTATTATTATCTTAATATTTAGTATTAAATCAACACTTGCTAGTATGTCTTGATGTATATACTGTAACAGTTGATATTGAGATGATTTCCTCCCCAAGGAAAAATTATGTGTCATTAAAAAAGTCATGAGTTTATTGACTTTCAGTAATAATAATTATGTCCTGAAGAACCTTCATTGATGTAATACAAACTTAAAACTATTCAAAAGCGTTTTTCTTTCATTTTTGTGGCCAAAGTTCCTTCACCATTTCACAAGCACAGGTTTAATAACCAACATAATTCAACATTAGAGAGAAAATGAGTAATTTTTGATAATTTAATAGGCTCAGGATTGCCAAATTTATCTGGGATAATAAGGAGAAAAAAATTATAAACTATAGTTAATCACATTTTGTTTTGTCAGTTGTAAATTTAGCGTATATGTGTTCAGCGCATTTTACGTACTATCAAGTAAATTTATTTTTTCTAGAATAACGTTCATAATGTTTTTTTATAATAAATTTACAATGTTTGACTTCTGGAGATAAAAAGTCTCACCATTGTGATTTTCGTCATTAATCCATTGTCAGCACTTCATAATGTTTACAGAACTCCATTATTCTTTTATATTTTGAATCTCTTTAAGAAGAAAATATTGTCATACATTTTCCAAACTCCTATATGATCATCTGATATTTGATACAGCTGGACAGTCCCATTTTCGTTTTTTATACCAAGTTCATGGTTTCCACCTGATTTAAGTATCCATCAAAATCAAGTGTAAATGTTATATACATAAAGGTACACATACTGTTAAACTTTCTGCTTATTATTGAAAACATTTGTAAGTCTTTCGCCCGTAATTCACATGTTTTGATTACAGACCAACACACACTGTTTTGTCATCTGAATCTAAACGTAATTCTTATTTTTACATTTACCCTATTTTCCCTAATTTAATTTTGTTTAATTATCCTAAATCCTGTGATATACAATATTAATCAAGACTAAATTTACATATGATGTAATATTTGTTTTATGTTTACCTTTGAAATGTATTTGGTAAGCTGAGACTATGGTTGAAATGACATAATCTGTATTTCATGTAAAATTGTGGTGTGACCTAATCCAATTTGTCTTTACTTTATGAGAGTGGGTGAGTAGGAAATTTGATAGTGCTTTGTCGCTTGCTGATTTGATCAGGAGATGCTAATATTTATGTTGAAATTCTTGTTAATCATCAGACAATTTCACATGTATATTACATACATTTAATTGAATTATATTGTGATATAATCTTTGTGGGTAAGAATAGATGTACAATATAAAACCAGGGGTATGACTAGTGTCGCAATTATAACATTTGTTATTTTAGGAAAGAAATTAAACAAAGAATTTAAACAGATAAATGTAGTTTGTTCGTTTTTGTGTAACGGATTTACACTGGTTGGGTGTAATAGATATACAGTGGATGTGTGTAATGGATACACAATGTTCGTGTTATGGAGATACAGTTTGTTTTTAATTTACATACAATACAGTACAGTGGCGGATCTAGAAGCATTAGAAAGTTATATACATATATATTCCTTTTAAAATTGTAATACAATACATCTCTACCACGGGTGAATCGAGGATTTCAAATTACAGGGGACAAGTGCCAAATTAATATGCCAAGGGTAGTGATGTTTGAAAGTTTTGGTAGTTTGTTATTAATTTTCCAACTTTTTGTAGAAAAATAACTCGTCCTGCTCACGAGCCGACCTGGCTCAGTTGGTATCGCACTTGACTCTTGATTGTGAGCTCAGGTCCAGCCAGTGGCAGGTTGGTTTCCTGTCTTTTGGGTAAGATAGTAAAAAACCGAGGTCCCGTGACACAGTAAGTGCCGGCACGTAAAAGAACCCTCACTGCTCAATGGCAGTAAGTGCCAAGCATAGGCTAAAATTTGAAGCCCTTCACTGGCATTTTATGATGTGATGAGTGAAAGATTCTTGAGTGGGATGTTAAACAGCAATAAACAAACAAACAAACTTGCATATAATTCTACTTGTTGGAATAATTGTAAGGATTAACCTATTTTTTCAAGAATTTCCGTAATTTGGAAGCCTTTTGAAACTTTATATCTAAGAAGCAACCATTTTTCTTTGCAGTAATTATCTTCGCGATGCCATTAATTATCAACAAAGAAAAAATTGGCATTGTAAATTTCGCTTGTCACTTCAGTACTCCTGATATTTACCAAACCACTTTAGAATGTGCTTAGACCTTCACACAATTCTGCGGAAATTTACATTTCATCATTTACATTCATAAAAAGAGCAAGAACCATTATTTAAAAGGAAGTCGATTAAGCATAGGAAGTCATTAGTTGACTCACAGTTTTGACAGATTATTTCCCCGCAATAAATTTCAACTAACAACTCTTACAACAGCAATTCATGATTGGATGATTCAATGACTTTAGAATTTTAAAAACTTTGGTTGCCTTTTTCTGGATTCCAGACACTAAACCATCTATAAAGCACACTTATTTGGGAAAAAAAGGATATTAAATATATTCGACAATTAAAATTGACAGTAGACCCAACATCTTGTTACTTCTGTCTTCTACATTTCATTCGACCTATCAGAGAGACAAATCTTTGTAATCGTTCTTCAACTGAAAAGAAGGGGATTTCCTCTGAAGCATTGATACTGTATGACAATTAATCAAGATAACTTATCAACAGGCAGCCTCTTTATAGAAAGGTTTTTCCCTCTTCGTCACACTCAACATATATATGGCTGTTAAAATTGACATCTTTGTTACTTCTGTCTTCTACATTACATTTGACCCATCAGAGAGACAAATCTTTGTAATCGTTCTTCAACTGAAAAGATGGGGATTGATGAACATTACTTATTAAAAGACAGCCTCTGTATAGAAAAGGTTTTCCCTGGTCGTCACACTCAACAATATTTCAGTAATATGGTGGCTGCCATTTTTCATTGGTGGAGGAGAGAGCCCGGTTACAATGTATCCGAAAATAGAACATCAAGTAAACTGGCAAACTTTCTCACAAAAATTGATAAAGAATGATGTATACTGACACACTTTGTAATGCAAAATTTTGGCTCCCCGGCCAAGTGTTTAGAAGCACAAATGAAGAAGTACCAATTGATAATAGAATCCCAGTCTATAAGAATGCGACAAATTATATTATACAAATGGTCTGAACATGAAGAAATATTGCAATTCCTCAAACGGGATAGGATCAGGTGTCCGGATGAGGTCACCGTCCTCTGCCGGCATGCCACACCCGTCGCTAGAACTAAGTCTTTGAAATGTAATCAAAGCGTGTTTGAGCTCCAGTAGTCATTTCCCGGTACTTTGTACAATTAATATCACCATTAACAAGTACGACTGAAAATTTGTTAAAGCAAATATGTTTTGCAAGCTAAAGTTCAGAGGACGAGTTCAAAATGAGGCAGGTCTTTTTCACGTGTTTGTTGTGTAAAAGGTCAGCTGACCTACAAATACATCGATGTCTTCCTTCTATTCCAACATTTGAAAAAATCAGATTCCCCATCTCCAACATTTATGAACAATAGATGTTGTTATAAGATCACTGTTTAGCAATTTAACCCTAATTAATGCACATATGATATACAGGTAAATGTAGGCCAGGTGTACAGGTAAATCTGGTATACAGGTAGATTTAAATAATGGTGTATCCTTTGCAGTTGATCACTATATTTTCTGTTTGTCACAGCAAAGCACACAATTTTTCTCAAATTCACAGTATCAAAACATACGACTTCTCTACTCTTTATACAAAATATTATAAACATAATACCAAAGTTAGAATGCTCAAGACATATCGTTTCTGTCAATTAGACTTCATCAGCTGAGCTCCAATTTGATTTGAAAAGTATGTGTATTTTCTAAAGATAAAGTGGTATCATTCAAGGCCAAATAATATATCTGAAAGTATAGCCGAAATCCGTCTAAGAGTAACCACTGTAAAAATGACTATCTTAGCTTTCGACAATTTTCGAATTTAAATAGTGATAACAGTGCCAAATATTACTTTAGTATAAGATGAACAGCTGGTATCGAAATACCAGGTACTAGGTTTATGTATACCCTCGGGGACTCAAACGGTCCACCAGCAGTGGCAACGACCTAGTGGTTATAAATATTATAAACATAATACCAAAGTTATAATGCTCAAGACGATATCGTTTCTGTCAATTAGACTTCATCAGCTGAGCTCCAATTTGATTTGAAAAGTATGTGTATTTTCTAAAGATAAAGTGGTATCATACAATGCCAAATAATATATCTGAAAGTAGCCGAAATATCTTTAGACAAATTTTCGAATTTAAATAGTGATAAAGTGCCAAATATCTTTACTAAAGATAACAGCTGGTATCCAGGTTTATGTATACCCTCGGGGACTCAAACGTCCACCAGCAGTGGCAACGACCTAGTGTTATAAATAATAAACATGACAAAGTTATATGCTCAAGACGATATCGTTTCTGTCGATTAGAGTTCATCATTTTCCAATTTGATTTGAAAAGTATGTGTATTTTCTAAAGATAAAGTGGTATCATACAAGGCCAAATAATATTCTGAAAGTAGTAGCCGAAAACCACTGTAAAAAATGACTATCTTAGCTTTAGACAAATTTTCGAATTTAATAGTGATAACAGTGCCAAATATTACTTTAGTATAAGATGAACAGCTGGTATCGAAATACCAGGTACTAGGTTTATGTATACCCTCGGGGACTCAAACGGTCCCACAGCAGTGGCAACGACCTAGTGGTTATAAATATTATAAACATAATACCAAAGTTATAATGCTCAAAACGATATCGTTTCTGTCAATTAGACTTCATCAGCTGAGCTCCAATTTGACGAAAAGTATATGTATTTTCTAAAGATAAAGTGGTATCATCAAGGCCAAATAATATATCTGAAAGTTAGCCGAAAATCCGTCTAAGAGTAACCACTGTAAAAAATGACTATCTTAGCTTTAGACAATTTTCGATTTGAATAGTGATAACAGTGCCAAATATTACTTTAGTAAAGATGAACAGCTGTATCGAAATACCAGGTACTAGGTTTATGTATACCCTCGGGGACTCAAACGGTCCACCAGCAGTGGCAACGAACTAGTGGTTATAAATATTATAAACATAATACCAAAGTTATAATGCTCAAGACGATATCGTTTCTGTCAATTAGACTTCATCAGTTGAGCTCCAATTTGATTTAAAAAGTATGTGTATTTTCTAAAGATAAAGTGGTATCATACAAGGCCAAATTATATATCTGAAAGTATAGCCGAAAACGTCTAAGAAAAACCATGTAAAAAATGACTATCTTAGCTTTAGACAATTTTCGAATTTAAATAGTGATAACAGTGCCAAATATTACTTTAGTATAAGATGAACAGCTGGTATCGAAATACCAGGTACTAGGTTTATTATACCCTCGGGGTACGGTCCACCAGCAGTGGCAACGACCTAGTGGTTATAAATAATATAAACAAATACCCAAAGTTATAATGCTCAAGACGATATCGTTTCTGTCAATTAGACTTCATCAGTTGTGCTCCAATTTGATTTGAAAAGTATGTGTATTTTTTAAAGATAAAGTTGTATCATACAAGGCCAAATAATATATCTGAAAGTATAGCCGAAATCCGTCTAAGAGTAACCACTGTAAAAAATGACTATCTTAGCTTTAGACAACTTTCGAATTTAAATAGTGATAACAGTGCCAAATATTATAGTATAAGATGAACACTGGTATCGAAATACCAGGTACTAGTTTATGTATACCCTCGGGGACTCAAACGGTCCACCAGCAGTGCCAACGACCTAGTGGTTATAAATATTATAAACATAATACCAAAGTTATAATGCTCAAGACGATATCGTTTCTGTCAATTAGACTCATCAGTTGAGCTCCAATTTGATTTGAAAAGTATGTGTATTTTCTAAAGATAAAGTGGTATCATACAAGGCCAAATAATATATCTGAAAGTATAGCCGAAATCCGTCTAAGAGTAACCACTGTAAAAAATGACTATCTTAGCTTTAGACAATTTTCGAATTTAAATAGTGATAACAGTGCCAAATATTACTTTAGTATAAGATGAACAGCTGGTATCGAAATACCAGGTACTAGGTTTATGTATACCCTCGGGGACTCAAACGGTCCACCAGCAGTGGCAACGAACTAGTGGTTATAAATATTATAAACATAATACCAAAGTAATAATGCTCAAGACGATATCGTTTCTGTCAATTAGACTTCATCAGTTGAGCTCCAATTTGATTTAAAAAATTATGTGTATTTTTAAAGAAAAGTGGTATCATACAAGGCCAAATTATATATCTGAAAGTATAGCCGAAATCCGTAAGAGTATGTAAAAAATGACTATCTTAGCTTTAGACAATCTTCCAAATAGTATAACAGTGCCAAATATACTTTAGTATAAGATGTACAGCTGGTATCGAAATACCAGGTACTAAGTTTTATGTATACCGGGGACTCAAACTCCACCAGCAGTAAACGACCTAGTGGTTATAAATAATATAAACATAATACCAAAGTTTAATGCTCAAGACGATATCGTTCGTCAATTAGACTTCATCAGTTGAGCTCCAATTTGATTTGAAAAAGTATGTGTATTTTTTAAAGAGAAAGTTGTATCATACAAGGCCAAATAATATATCTGAAAGTATAGCCGAAATCCGTTTAAGAGTACCACTGTAAAAAATGACTTAGCTTTAGGTACTTTCGAATTTAGATAGTGATACAGTGCCAAATATTACTTTTGTATAAGATGAACAGTTGGTATGAAATACCAGGTACTAGGTTTATGTATCGGGGACTCAAAACGGTCCACCAGCAGTGGGTAACGACCTAGTGGTTATAAATATTATAAACATAATACCAAAGTTATAATGCTCAAGACGATATCGTTTCTGTCAATTAGACTTCATCAGTTGAGCTCCAATTTGATTTGAAAAGTATGTGTATTTTCTAAAGATAAAGTGGTATCATACAAGGCCAAATTATATATCTGAAAGTATAGCTGAAATCCGTCTAAGAGTAACCACTGTAAAAAATGACTATCTTAGCTTAAGACAATCTTCGAATTTAAATAGTGATAACAGTGCCAAATATTACTTCAGTATAAGATGAACAGCTGGTATCGAAATACCAGGTACTAGGTTTATGTATACCCTCGGGGACTCAAACGGTCCACCAGCAGTGGCAACGAAGTAGTGGTTATAAATAATATAAATATAATACCAAAATTATAATGCTCAAGACGATATCGTTTCTGTCAATTAGACTTCATCAGTTGAGCTCCAATTTGATTTGAAAAGTATGTGTATTTTCTAAAGATAAAGTTGTATCATACAAGGCCAAATAATATATCTGAAAGTATAGCCGAAAACTAAGAGTAACCACTGTAAAAAATAGACTATCTTAGCTTTAGAAACTTTCGAATATAAATAGTGATAACAGTGCCAAATATTACAAAGTATAAAAGGAACAGCTGGTATCGAAATACCAGGTACTAGGTTTATGTATACCCTCGGGGACTCAAACGGTCCACCAGCAGTGACAACGACCTAGTGGTTATAAATATTATATACATAATACCAAAGTTATAATGCTCAAGACGATACCGTTTCTGTCAATTAGACTTCATCAGTTGAGCTCCAATTTGATTTGAAAAGTATGTGTATTTTCTAAAGATAAAGTGGTATCATACAAGGCAAAATAATATATCTGAAAGTATAGCCGAAATCCGTCTAAGAATAACCACTGTAAAAAATGACTATCTTAGCTTTAAACAATTTTCGAATTTAAATAGTGATAACAGTGCCAAATATTACTTTAGTATAAGATGAACAGCTGGTATCGAAATACCAGGTAGTAGGTTTATGTATACCCTCGGGGACTCAAACGGTCCACCAGCAGTGACAACGACCTAGTGGTTATAAATATTATATACATAATACCAAAGTTATAATGCTCAAGACGATACCGTTTCTGTCAATTAGACTTCATCAGTTGAGCTCCAATTTGATTTAAAAAGTATGTGTATTTTCTAAAGATAAAGTGGTATCATACAAGGCAAAATAATATATCTGAAAGTATAGCCGAAATCCGTCTAAGAATAACCACTGTAAAAAATGACTATCTTAGCTTTAAACAATTTTCGAATTTAAATAGTGATAACAGTGCCAAATATTACTTTAGTATAAGATGAACAGCTGGTATCGAAATACCAGGTACTAGGTTTATGTATACCCTCGGGGACTCAAACGGTCCACCAGCAGTGGCAACGACCTAGTGGTTATAAATAATATAAACATAATACCAAAGTTATAATGCTCAAACGATATCGTTTCTGTCAATTAGACTTCATCAGTTGAGCTCCAATTTGATTTGAAAAGTTTATGTGTATTTTCTAAAGATAAAGTGGTATCATACAAGGCCAAATAATATATCTGAAAGTATAGCCGAAATCCGTCTAAGAGTAACCACTGTAAAAATGACTATCTTAGCTTTAGACAACTTTCGAATTTAAATAGTGGCAACAGTGCCAAATATTACTTTAGTATAAGATGAACAGCTAGTATCGAAATACCAGGTACTAGGTTTATGTATACCCTCGGGGACTCAAACGGTCCACCATACCAACGATCTAGTGGTTATGAATATAAAACATAATACCAAAGTTATAATAAGACGATATCGTTTCTGTCAATTAGACTTCATCAGTTGAGCTCCAATTTGATTTGAAAAGTATGTGTATTTTCTAAAGATAAAGTGGTATCATACAAGGCCAAATTATATATCTGAAAGTATAGCCGAAATCCGTCTAAGAGTAACCACTGTAAAAATGACTATCTTAGCTTTAGACAATTTTCGAATTTAAATAGTGATAACAGTGCCAAATATTACTTTAGTATAAGATGAACAGCTGGTATCGAAATACCAGGTACTAGGTTTATGTATACCCTCGGGGACTCAAACGGTCCACCAGCAGTGGCAACGAAGTAGTGGTTATAAATAATATAAATATAATACCAAAATTATAATGCTCAAGACGATATCGTTTCTGTCAATTAGACTTCATCAGTTGAGCTCCAATTTGATTTGAAAAGTATGTGTATTTTCTAAAGATAAAGTTGTATCATACAAGGCCAAATAATATATCTGAAAGTATAGCCGAAATCCGTTTAAGAGTAACCACTGTAAAAAAATGACTATCTTAGCTTTAGACAATTTTTTCGAATATAAATAGTGATAACAGTGCCAAATATTACTTTAGTATAATGATGAACAGCTGGTATCGAAATACCAGGTACTAGGTTTATGTATACCCTCGGGGACTCAAACGGTCCACCAGCAGTGGACAACGACCTAGTGGTTATAAAATATTATATACATAATACCAAAGTTATAATGCTCAAGACGATATCGTTTCTGTCAATTAGACTTCATCAGTTGAGCTCCAATTTGATTTAAAAAGTATGTGTATTTTCTAAAGATAAAGTTGTATCATACAAGGCCAAAAATATATATCTGAAAGTATTACCGAAATCCGTCTAAGAGTTAACACTGTAAAAATGTGACTATCTTAGCTTTAGACAATTTTCGAATTTAAATAGTGATAACAGTGCCAAATATTACTTTAGTATAAGATGAACAGCTGGTATCGAAATACCAGGTACTAGGTTTATGTATAGTCTCGGGGACTCAAACGGTCCACCAGCAGTGGTAACGACCTAGTGGTTATAAATAATATAAACATAATACCAAAGTTATAATGCTCAAGACGATATCGTTTCTGTCAATTAGACTTCATCAGTTGAGCTCCAATTTGATTTGAAAAGTATGTGTATTTTCTAAAGATAAAGTGGTATCATACAAGGCCAAATAATATATCTGAAAGTATAGCCGAAATCCGTCTAAGAGTAACCACTGTAAAAATGACTATCTTAGCTTTAGACAACTTTCGAATTTAAATAGTGATAACAGTGCCAAATATTACTTTAGTATAAGATGAACAGCTAGTATCGAAATACCAGGTACTAGGTTTATGTATACCCTCGGGGACTCAAACGGTCCACCAGGAGTGGCAACGATCTAGTGGTTATGAATATTATAAACATAATACCAAAGTTATAATGCTCAAGACGATATTGTATCTGTCAATTAGACTTCATCATGCTCTCATTTGATTTGAAAACGTATGTGTATTTTCTAAAGATAAATATTACAAGGCCAAATTATATATCTGAAATTAGCCGAAATCCGTCTAAGAGTTACCACTGTAAGAAATGACTATCTTAGCTTTAGACATTTTCGAATTTAAATAGTGATAACAGTGCCAAATATTACTTAAAGTATAAGATGAACAGCTGGTATCGAAATATCAGGTACTAGGCCAAATGTATACCCTCGGGGACTCAAACGGTCCAAAGCAGTGGTACGACCTAGTGGTTATAAATAATAAAAACATAATACCAAAGTTATAATGCTCAAGACATATCGTTTATGTCAATTAGACTTCATCAGTTGAGCTCCAATTTGATTTGAAAAGTATGTGTATTTTCTAAAGATAAAGTGGTATCATACAAGTCCAAATTATATACCTGAAAGTATAGCCGAAATCCGTCTAAGAGTAACCACTGTAAAAAATGACTATCTTAGCTTTAGACAATTTTCGAATTTAAATAGTGATAACAGTGCCAAATATTACTTCAGTATAAGATGAACAGCTGGTATCGAAATACCAGGTACTAGGTTTATGTATACCCTCGGGGACTCAAACGGTCCACCAGCAGTGGTAACGACCTAGTGGTTATAAATATTATAAACATAATACCAAAGTAATAATGCTCAAGACGATATCGTTTCTGTCAATTAGACTTCATCAGTTGAGCTCCAATTTGATTTGAAAAGTATTTGTATTTTCTAAAGATAAAGTGGTATCATACAAGGCCAAATAATATATCTGAAAGTATAGCCGAAATCCGTTTAAGAGTAACCACTGTAAAAAAATGACTATCTTAGCTTTAGACAATTTTCGAATTTAAATAGTGATAACAGTGCCAAATATTACTTTAGTATAAGATGAACAGCTGGTATCGAAATACCAGGTACTAGGTTTATGTATACCCTCGGGGACTCAAACGGTCCACCAGCAGTGGTAACGACCTAGTGGTTATAAATATTATAAAGATAATACCAAAGTTATAATGCTCAAGACGATATCGTTTCTGTCAATTAGACTTCATCAGTTGAGCTCCAATTTGATTTGAAAAGTATGTGTATATTTTCTAAAGATAAAGTGGTATCATACAAGGCCAAATAATATATCTGAAAGTATAGCCGAAATCCGTCTAAGAGTTACCACTGTAAAAAATGACTATCTTAGCTTTAGACAATTTTCGAAATTTAAATAGTGATAACAGTGCCAAATATTACTTTAGTATAAGATGAACAGCTGGTATCGAAATACCAGGTACTAGGTTTATGTATACCCTCGGGGACTCAAACGGTCCACCAGCAGTGGTAACGACCTAGTGGTTATAAATATTATAAACATAATACCAAAGTTAAAATGCTCAAGACGATATCGTTTCTGTCAATTAGACTTCATCAGTTGAGCTCCAATTTGATTTGAAAAGTATGTGTATTTTCTAAAGATAAAGTGGTATCATACAAGTCCAAATAATATATCTGAAAGTATAGCCGAAATCCGTCTAAGAGTAACCACTGTAAAAAAATGACTATCTTAGCTTTAGACAATTTTCGAATTTAAATAGTGATAACAGTGCCAAATATTACTTTAGTATAAGATGAACAGCTGGTATCGAAATACCAGGTACTAGGTTTATGTATACCCTCGGGGACTCAAACGGTCCACCAGCAGTGGTAACGACCTAGTGGTTATAAATATTATAAACATAATACCAAAGTAATAATGCTCAAGACGATATCGTTTCTGTCAATTAGACTTCATCAGTTGAGCTCCAATTTGATTTGAAAAGTATTTGTATTTTCTAAAGATAAAGTGGTATCATACAAGGCCAAATAATATATCTGAAAGTATAGCCGAAATCCGTTTAAGAGTAACCACTGTAAAAAATGACTATCTTAGCTTTAGACAATTTTCGAATTTAAATAGTGATAACAGTGCCAAATATTACTTTTGTATAAGATGAACAGCTGGTATCGAAATACCAGGTACTAGGTTTATGTATACCCTCGGGGACTCAAACGGTCCACCAGCAGTGGTAACGACCTAGTGGTTATAAATATTATAAACATAATACCAAAGTTATAATGCTCAAGACGATATCGTTTCTGTCAATTAGACTTCATCAGTTGAGCTCCAATTTGATTTGAAAAGTATGTGTATTTTCTAAAGATAAAGTGGTATCATACAAGGCCAAATAATATATCTGAAAGTATAGCCGAAATCCGTTTAAGAGTAACCACTGTAAAAAATGACTATCTTAGCTTTAGACAATTTTCGAATTTAAATAGTGATAACAGTGCCAAATATTACTTTAGTATAAGATGAACAGCTGGTATCGAAATACCAGGTACTAGGTTTATGTATACCCTCGGGGACTCAAACGGTCCACCAGCAGTGGTAACGACCTAGTGGTTATAAATATTATAAACATAATACCAAAGTTATAATGCTCAAGACGATATCGTTTCTGTCAATTAGACTTCATCAGTTGAGCTCCAATTTGATTTGAAAAGTATGTGTATTTTCTAAAGATAAAGTGGTATCATACAAGGCCAAATAATATATCTGAAAGTATAGCCGAAATCCGTTTAAGAGTAACCACTGTAAAAAAATGACTATCTTAGCTTTAGACAATTTTCGAATTTAAATAGTGATAACAGTGCCAAATATTACTTTAGTATAAGATGAACAGCTGGTATCGAAATACCAGGTACTAGGTTTATGTATACCCTCGGGGACTCAAACGGTCCACCAGCAGTGGCAACGACCTAGTGGTTATAAACAACTAATCCAGATAAGAAATTAAAAGAAAGCATCAAAGACAAATGTTTTTTCACTAAAGGTGATACCCGATAATTTAAAAATCAAGTGATTGGTTATCATGATACTTATTTTGTCAAAGACTACTCTGGTTGTACACATAAATGTACTGAAGTTGATATAAAAACATGCTGGAATTTCTAATAGACAATATATTTGTAATGTTCAGAGACGTGGTCTTTTAACAAACTGCATTTCTATGAGAACCAATTGTGCCCCTTTATTGGCCGACCTGTTCCTTTATTCATACGAAGCAGACTTCATTCAGAAACTGCTGAATCAAAAGAAGAAAAAAGTTAGTGATGTCCTTTAATTTGACATTTAGATATATCGACGACGTTTTGTCAATTAATAATGACAATTTTCATACATATGTCAATGCGATATATCCCGGCGAACTAGAAATTAAAGATACAACAGAATCAAGAACACATGCTTCATACTTAGACATTTTACTTACTATAGACACAGACAGAAAATTGGCAAAGTTATACGACAAACGCGACGATTTCGGCTTTCCCATTGTTAATTTTCCACATTTAGGCAGTAATATCTCTCAGTCACCCGCATATGGAGTTTATATTCCACAAATGATCTAATATACCAGGACGTGTTCAACATATGAATATTTCATATAAAAATGTAAACTACTTACTGACAAATTATTGACACAGGGATATCGAAAAATCGCGTTTGAAGTGAACGTTCCGCAAATTTTACTGTCGGTACAATATTCTTGTTTGCGATTACTCTGTTTCAATGGGTGAAATGTTGAGTTGCTTTTTCGTTGGCGGTTGTTGAGACGTCTGTACCAATTGTGACGAGGATTCGTTCCTCACATATCCATTTGGACTTGACTGTGGACTTATGGTGGGTATGACCTGTCGACAGGGGATGGTTACTCCTCCATGGCACCTGATCCCACCTCTTGCTTTCCAGAGGTCCGTGTTTGTCCATTTTTACCGGATTTGTGTATGTGTCCTAAACATCCTAAAGATTTTTTCTTTGGTATCCGAGATGTTTTATACTTACGTAACGTGTGATGAAGCGCAATGTTTCACTTATTGTATGACATGTTTTTACTGTTCTAAATGGAGGTTGGTAGATTTTGGAAATGTTTGGAAGTTGGAGAATATTACGATAGCATCCAAAGACTTCATACGTAACTATTGTAGATCTGGAACCACAAACTACCAATTAAAACAGAACGCTGGACAAGTACAAATGAAAATGTCAGTCAGTCAGAGGTGGTTTAACGTGCAGCTCGACGTAAAGCCCAGGTCACATGCCGGAGTTCCGGAGAGACTCCTTGTGTTTAACGTACAACCTTGATGGAATTTGTTACACGTGAAATGAAATTCATCATATATTAGCGTGTTCCTATTTAACGATTAAAAAGAAAACTAAGTAGGTATTTGCTTCTGTTAAAGAGAAAACAAATGAATTGTATTAAAATTGTTTCTGATAAAATTTTCGTTTCCTTTGCAAATTTAGTAAACATAAACTCATATATGTGTTCTCATATGAAAAATAATGCTGTTTTTGCTTTTGTCTGAAATGATTATGTGTTTTGTATATTTTGATATGACAATATGCTAAATTTTGTATGATTTATGTAAAAGTGTATAAGGACTGTCAGTGATAAATACTCTGCAGTATAATGATATGATAAAAACTGTACTTATACCGAATTGTTAACAGTTGGGTCATTTATCTAATTTTGCAATATCTAGAAAAACTATAGGTGGGATCAGGTGTCATGGAAGAGTTAGTATCCTCACCTATACCGAGTCCATCGCCAACGGTGATTTTAATCGCGCTTCCTCATATCCTTCTGACCGTATATTACAGTTATGCCAAGGGTGATAAGTCCGTACCCTAAAAAGTTTCATGTCCACTTACGTTAAAAAATAATAAGAAAATAATAAAACAACAACAACAACAACAACAAAACAACAACAACAACGATATCTAAAAAAACGATAGGTAGGATCAGGTGTCACGGAGGAGTTAGTATTCTCACCTATACTGAGCCCATCGCCAATGGTGATTTTAAACGTGCTTCCTCATACCCTTCTGACCGTATATTACAGTTATGCCAGGGTGGTAAGTCCGTACCTTAAAAAGTTTCATGTTCACTTACATTAAAAAAAATGAATAAAAAGAAAATAAATAAAAAGTTATAAAACAACAACAACAACCCATAGTTTACCCCGGCAAAGCCTCACTTTTGACTATCCCTGTGTAGAGTAGAGTATCATCAGTCGTGAGTCAATCTTTAGATCGTAGCGGAATGGTTGGTTATGATGTTGGATACCAAGTACTTTATACAGAGAAAAGAGGAAGAAAATAGACGCTAAAGTTTGTTAAAGTCTAATTTCTTTATGTAATGTCAGTAAAAGCTAATGACAGGAAATAGGATATTAACACTCTCATCATTTCATATATGTACGTACTGTATGTCACCTTATAATTGGCACAGTTTTTGATCGCCAGTGTACATACGATACAGCTGATATGGGTGTAACATAACTGTGGAATGGTCTAAACGTAGGAACTGTACAGGTAATGAATCTTGAAATAATTTTCAAGGTATTTTTATTTACAGTATATATATATATATATTGATAATAGTTGAATGCACTCTGAAACAAAACAAATATATCATCAATCAGTTACCGGTATTATAATGATTTGTGTGGATTTATTTCGGAATAAGTTGACAAGCAAAAATCGTTTAAAGCTAAGTAACGGTGTTTAGTTGTCAACAACACGAAACCATTCTGTCTCCCCTCTAAAGAAGGTCATCATTTGTACAAAAATAAGGTCAAATGCCAATGTCACCATGTTGGTATTGTCCGATTCACATAAGATGGCGGGGCGGCGTCACCTTATGATTATCATACGGATGATTCTACTCACTTTTCGGTTATGACAATCTGCAAGGGAAAACATTTTATTCATCACTGAATAACCTCTTATAGTTGGTGAAATGATTACAACAGTCAGCGTAAATTTAATGCTATGCTTTATTACTTAAAATTTAAACTCGTTCAAGTCAAGAAAGGGTTCACAAAACCCCACCCCAGGTTATATGGATTTTACTGTCATAGACGAGAGTTGATTTTGGAAATAATGACAGAAATTTACACGATGTATAATATATTCACCCCCATTTGTTCGGTGTCCGTGACAAATGACCTTTGGTCTTTTTTCCCACCTCAAGCTGTTAACATTTGTAAATTTGACTGATTCCACTTCACGTGCTATTATTTTCTTATCATTATTCAGTACCTCAGCCCTAAATATCAGTGTTAAGGAAATTAGGTTCTATATCAGAGCTGTTTATTGGGATGCATTAACAGTTAGTTGTCAGAGAAAGATTGAAAACTGCGGCGAAGGCAAGTACATATGATCAAGTTAATTGTTTTATTGTTAACAACAGTAACATCTAAATATACGCAAATATACTAGTATATGTGCGCACTCATTATCATACGGGATTTTCTCCTTGTTATCTGTTCGCCCTTATTATTATACGGGATTTTCTCCCGTTATTTGTCCGCCCTTATCAATGCATTATTTATTCGGGATTTTCTCCTGGTTGCCTGTTTTCCACTATATAAACAGCAATTAAAAGAAACTGAACAGCAAAACCACAAAATGTAATATACATATATAATTTATATACTTTAATTATTTTATTACAATGTAAATACTTTACTTACTTTATTACATTATTTACTTATTTTTCTAGATAATCCCAATAATTAGGTTAATTATGCTCACATATTGGTATATTACCAAGTTATTAGAAATCAAAATTAATGTTACTTGAACTTTGAAAGTGTGTACCCGCTTTGTAACTTGCAGTTAGTTGGTACTTTAATATTGATTTCACTTTCTGTCATATACTGTTAAGTTGAAGGACAAGATATTTAGTTAGAAACAGGGATATGCTGTTATGCTCTTGCAAAATACATGTGATCAAATCAATATTTGTAAGTGTTCAGGTATATGACCGGGTAGATAAAGATTGAACATAGATATATTGTAGACATACAGAACGAAAATACACTGATGTATAATGATTTATGTATTTCTGAAGGCCGAACAAGAAGTTTTCGTAGGGTTTTTATTTGGCGTGTTACGTCAGACTCAACATAAATCACGGTTACGATGTACGCGAGAAGAGACCACAGGCCTTCTGCAAGTAACTGACAAACCTTCTCACAAAATCAACCAAAGTTCAAACGGGGCTCAAACATGCGCTGGCCAGCAGTGAGAGACGTCATGGTTCAAAGCGCGATGCTCTCTAACATTTTGACCACAGAGGTCCCGTTTTCTTACGTATAATTAATTTAGATAAGTGTGATAAATCACATGTGTATATATTTTACAACTCTATTTGTAATATATTAGCTCTAATGTTATCATTAAGACTCATAAATCAGTAGTGGGAATCATGAAAATAACTTGGTTATGAATAAGAGGGTCAGAGTATTCTCTCTCTCTCTGAGTGTGTAAACGTTGCAATACAAAAATCTGAGAGTAAAGTATTAATCTTCAGGATGTCCAGGATAAAATACAAAAATCTGGTGAATATTGGGCAAACACAGACCTGTGGAATTTCAGAGGTGAGATCAGGTGCCATGAAAGAAAAAGCATGCCCTATTGACCGGTCACACCCGCCGCGAGTCCACAGTCAAATTCAAATGAAATAAGTGAGGAGTAAACTCTCGCCACAATTGGTACAAAATATCAAGAAAGACTGCCCATCCTTAGCTCAAAGCTCAGGGACTGGCATCATAAAACTTAAAAAAATACTGAAGGTACTGTGTTTACCAAAAATATTTAGAAGTTTTCTACTTTTGATTGATGCACAATAACAAATGGGAACTATACACAGGCATAAACAATCTTAGATTCCTATATAATTTGTGATACATACACAAATAGTAAGAATGAGTTAATCAATTGAATGTGAAAAAGTGCCAAATCTGAGTCTCTCAAGCAATTTTCACAAAATATAAATGGATTTAAAAATTTAAGCCTGTGCATATCGCTTATGTTATTTTATACTAGACTATTATCAATTTAAATAGTAACAACATTTTTGAAAAAAAAACCCCAGAGCTTACGCCCCTTGAAGTCTAAAAAACCCCTCAATTTTGGTTACAGCTCCGGTGTGTGGCAAGGGCTTTGAGTTATCACGCCGCTCGTTATATGACCTCTTATTGTATCGCATCTGCAATGAAATAATGTTAGAGCAAGTAGAACGAAGACAAACAGAACTCGTATTGCAATCACAGTTGTATGTTTTCCTATGGAGATATTAAACACAATATAAACCACAATGACAATGTGACAGTTGACTTGAATACACATCAAATACATAATGCACGGATGTTTGTTGTTGACCGGCTGAAATATCTGACATTTGTGACAAATTATCTTGTATCAAAATGTGTCCACTTACAAATGTCACAGGACCGCCAATGTATGGAAAGGAATGTTAGAATATTCAGTAACAGTAAAGCTATATGAAATACCTATACTTTATAGAGAAACTTGATATATTTTGACATCTCTAGAAATAGTTAAGGATTTAATAAAAAGATTGCGGATGTAAAGTCTGCTTTAGTATGTGTATATCAGTTTTTCGAAAACAAGAATTTCCGATTTGTTAAGAACCTAAGATGATCAGTATGATTACTTCACTTAAAAAGCTATCCGAATATCGTGAGCCACATGTGAATTGTTGTGAGAATTTGCCTTTTAAATATTTCGGAATATTGTGCGTTGTATATTAGATAAACCAAAATTACTAAAAGACATATTTTATCATTTTGAATCCCTTTTCCAGAGTGTAAGATACAAAAAGAACCATTTGTGTGTTTAGGCAATAAATAATTTGTCAAATTAGTGTTTATTTGTATCTACAAACTGTATTTAGAACTCATTTGTTATTTTGTATGGTGTAAAATTACCCTTAAGGTCGTTCACGAGACAAGTCTTCCAAACGACCATTGTCTATTTATAGTCATGTCTAGTTTACACGGATCTCTGATAGCAAGTAGGAAATAAATATCACAAAATTGATATAACTAGCCATGACGAGGAATATATTTATGTTGCTAAATTTAGACTTATAATGCTAATGGATTTCCCTTTTAAACTAGAATGCATAGGCTATATTAATACAGTCTAGTTTACTGTGTAATGTCGTGGGGTTTTTATGTAGAGTATGAAAACGAGATATTTCAGGAGACCATATAGTATAAACAATCTGAAAAAAAATGTTTCCATTTTCCCTGAGTTCTGTATTGCCGCCATCTTTAAAGGATCCAATAGTATCAGAATAAACCAGCTAGATTCCACCACGAACCTAACTGACTGAATTTGATCTTTTTATTTGAATGTGATCCGACATGATTTTATTTTTGTGCAAAATAGTAGTTGTCGAATTTGTTACTGAATGAATTAAGACTGCAAAAATATACTAAATAACAGATGCATTGCTTATTGAAACCCTTGTCGCCAGACATAAAGCAACTGTGAACAATACCTATATCCCATGTTCATATTGAATATAGTATAGGATAATGAAAATGGCAACCTTGTTCCATCTATGCAGATTGATTGATTAAATATAAATGGTGACATGCTTTTATCAACTATTTAAACACTGTCAACGAGATAATGAAAGTAGCAACCATGTTCCACTAATGCAAATTGATTGATTAGATATTAATGGTTACTGGTTACATAAATCTACTATTGGTGGAGTCATTTGGGATTTACATGAAAAACATTTTGTCTGTTTCAGTTTTGTTTGGGGATAGATCTATTACCTAATTCCCAAATTCTTCCGATCTAGCTTAAACGTCAATTATACGTATTACCACGTTCATGCATATTCATGTATTTCAATAAATTATTTCGTTTCCCCTGTTGTCTTGTACAGATTCCATGCATTTGCATTTTATCTACATAAAATTTATATATATGATATATTTGTGTGATAATTAAGATGCGTTGGGAAATTCCCCAAGAGTTATTTCTGTTGTCTGCTATAAATGCCACACAGCTCGAATCATTTGGATCACGAGGTACCTCTAGGCGTCATTTGTTTCCTTAGAACGGAATTGTAAGTATAATTTCGAACATCAGCTGTAGTCCGACTATCTCAAAACACTAAAATTCTCATTGTTCGACAGATCTGTTAAACATGTCAAAATGAACTTTTACATGTTTTTATCATTAACCAAGTTTGTATTATGTAAAATGAAGGCTAAATTCAGTACATGTAAATCTTAAATGGGAGAGAGAACCAATAACGATTCAACTGGGATTTATTCACGGAATGTTTTCTTATGATAATGATTGTATAATATTCGCTCATCATATGTCACCGAGATTTATTCGTATACATGTAATTAAATCATTTTATTATTACAAAATTATTTTACCGAGTTATTATGGATAATGCAAATATATAAATAAATAATAAGAATAAATACGCGTGCAATAAACTAACCGTTTAATGTATTAACAGAAAACTAAGTAACATTTCTGATTTAAAATGAAGTAAAGATGAAGGAGTACCAATTAATAATCAAAACTCAAGTCCAAGCACACGACGAACTAGATGTGCAAGTGGTCTCAACATGAAGAACAATTGCGAATCCCCAAAATGATGGGACTCGGTGTCCGGAATATAAAAACCTCAGATACCAAAGCATAAATCAATAGAATGTCCAGGACAGAGATACAAATCCGGTAAAAATGGACAAACACGGACCTCTGGAAACCAAGAGGTGGGATCAGGTGCCATGGAGGAGTAAGCATCCCCTGTCGACCGGTCACAGGTAAGAAGAGCCTGCGCCGGCATAACGTATAAGTTGTGAAATGAAAACGCCATAGACAGGAGAAGATGAAATATTACTACTTAGAAATGAGAAGTTCGTGATATGGAAACTGAAATCGTTGCGTTTATCATAAAGGGAAGTGTGAAGTTGACCGTCCTTTCCCAACGACAGGATATATCTGGCCGAGGTAATTCTGAGATTCTGAATTATTTATGGACAGGATGTCATCGATATACCTGTAAGTAAAATTGAACTGAGATGCTACCTGTTTATTTCCTTTGGAGAGCAGAGGTTGTATAAATTCCGATTCATATGAATACAAAAAGATGTCAACCAAAAGAGGTGCACATTGGTATCCATTGGAATGCCGGCAATCTGTTGGAAATCTTTTCCCGCAAAATCCACAAATATGTTGTCCACCAAAAAACCCCAGCATCTTGATAATATCGTTTTCAGTGTACTTTTATTGGAATCAGAGTGTTCCTTCACAAAATAAAGTTCCTCATGACCTTATACTAAATATTTATATCTGCGATTTCCATTTTCGTATACAAAGGAGTTTTGTATAATAGATGTTGACCTGTTTTTGATGGGGGAATTGTTGTGTAAAGGGTCGAAAAATCAAAAGATTTGATGCTTGTAATATGTTTGAAATTTGGAGACTTTAAATGTTCCAACAATTCTTTTGAAGTCTTTAGGATCCATGTCTGATTGACTCCGCTTCTTGAGTAGGCCGTTGTACAGTACGTTTGAAGACCTTGTTAATATGTGTAAGAAGTTTGCTGAGTAAAATCGATAAAGGCTTGGTGGAACACTTCGATTACCCCGCAATGAATCGGTGTTTATAGGGATTTTTGTGCATCCTTGGAATTCAATAAATGTATGGCAATTCAAGCTCCGCGTCACTTGTTGGTATTCCAAATGATCTGAGAACGGATTTATGATTATCTAATATTTCAGAGGTAGAGACATCCGTGAGAGTGTATGTAGGATTTCCAGGAAGTGTGTTGAGTCCAAGTTCCTCTTGTAGAATGCTGAAGTAGTATCGCCTGCAGACAAATGTGAAGTTGATGGATGCTTTGTCAGCAGGGACGATGGTAACATTTTCGTAGAGACGAGAATGTTCCATGACAACCTCAGGATCACGAAAAACTGAATCGTGTTTAGTCCTGACAGAATGGGATGGGACCAGGTGTCCGAAAGAAGTCAGCGTCCCTTGTTATCACAAAAGGCTTAGTTATTTTGTAATTAAGGCTTAGTTTTTCTGAAATCTAATGAGCCAACCTGGCTCAGTCGGTAGCGCGCTCGACTCTTGATCGTGAGGTCGCGAGTTGGAGTCATGAGGGCGACAGGTTGGTTTCCCGTCCTTCGGACTGAGACAGTAAAAAGCGATGTCCCATGTCACAGTATGTGTCGGCACGTCAAAGAACCCTCACTGCTCAATGACCGTAAGTGTCGAGCATAGGCCAAAATTTGAAGCCCTTCACCGGCATTTGGTGACGTCTCGCCCCCCCCCCCCCCCCCCCCCCCCCCCCCCCCCCACCCCCCCCCCCCCCCCCCCCCCCCCCCCCCCCCCCCCCCCCCCCCCCCCCCCCCGTATAATCCCCGGCCTTATTCAAGTAAACTGGGAAACTTTCTCACGAACCCAGCTTAGGTTCCATTGAATCTGGAACCTAAGCTGACAAAAGGTGATAAACTTCATGGTCAGTTTAAGCGCGATACTCGAACAACTAGACTATTGAGAACCCATCTATTGTAGAAAAATCCAATTTAGTAGATGCAGAATTGCACGAGTTATCTTTCCTTGTGCTGAAATTAATTTTCCATTGAGTATAGTCCGTTTGAGTACATACTGTGTAGGACAGAGAAAAATCGATTTTTTGTGGGAAATAAAAACCATGCGTAATAATAATACACATCAAAGTATTTCTAAATATACTACATAACATAACCGCTATTTTCAAAATTTTTGTTTTAGTGTTTTAGATCTAAAAAGTTGTATTTAAAACCATTGATTCACTAAACTGAACAGCGGTGATGAATTGTGAACCGTATAGGGGCCGTCCTAGAATGCCAAAATTATAAAATTATTTAGATAGTTCTAACATCGGTCTTAATTTCGTGTAACACTAGTTTATGTGCAAAAACACTTATACCCAGCTTGGTAGCACCTTTCATGACATTTTGGTCTCACAGGATTTAATGTATGCCTAAGAAGAGGAGCAGAGGTATTCCTTAATTTTCTATTGAAACGTCGAGGTCGCAGTTTCTAAGTAAACCGATAACGTGACTACTTCGAAACACCGTCTATGAACGAAAATACATAAATGAATAAAATATAAAAAAATTCAGATACCAAAGTATAAATCAATAGAATGTCCAGGACATAGATACAAATCCGGTAAAATTGGACAAACACGGTCCTCTGGAAACCAAGATGTGGGATCAGGTGCCAAGGAGGAGTAAGTATCCCCTGTCGACCGGTCACACCCGCCGTGAGTCCACAGTCAAGTCCAACGACATACATGAGGAGTGTATACTCGTCACAATTGGTACAGACGTCTCAACAACCGCCAACGAAAAAGCAACTCAAAATTTCACTTAGTGAAACAGAGTAATCGCAAACAAGACTATTATACCGACCGTAAAATTTGCGGAACGTTGACATTAAACGCGGTTTTCGATATCCCTGTATCAATAATTTGTCATTGAGTAGTTTACCACTGCATATAAAATCTTCATATGTTGTACACGCCCTGGCATATCGGATCATTTGTGAAATATAAACTCCATATGCGGGTGACTGAGGTATATTACTACTTAAATGTGGAAAATTTACGATGGTAAAGCCGAAATCGTCGCGTTTGTCGTATAGCTTAGTTGCTAATTTCCCGTCTGTGTTTATATTAAATAACAAGTTTAATTATGAAGTGTGTGTGCTGGAAATTGATTTAAAATTGAATAACATATTTATTGTAACACTGATTTTTATATGTCCCCACCTCCTAGACCCACCGAAGATGTTGCAGCGTTAACCAGTCTGCAAATAAAACGAAGGTGAGATCACCAAACAATCAAGCAACAGTCTGATGGTCAGCGGAATTGTCCTGAACAAGATCTCATTTTAGAACCGATTATATGATTTGATTTTAAACTTTTGACAAGTATATAAACTCCATTTTTATGGAACATGAAGTTGCCACCTAGATCTATTTTTGTTATGGAATAAACACAAATGTTTTATCAAAATGCGAAAAATGGTACTTTCACCAACACAAATCTCCGAAACTAGACTTTTCTCATATATAAAACATACATTCAGAGCTTAATCGCATTGAAGTTTAAAACTCGAATTATATTGAAATGTTTCCTTATTCATAGGATGCTAGCTCTAGAATGCGCTACTAAAACAGCTCTTGGCACGGTTAGCATTTTTCTCCGAAAGAATGAAACATTTCCGCTCAATTCAGTATTAATCTCTGACAGAACCCCATTCAAATTTTATCTAATGTCAGTTCTCTTTAACCACGTGAAAAAGGTTCTATATATTAAATTTGCGTACGGTAAACGTTCACATAACAAAAAGGCGGTATTACAGACTGTTCTATTGATTGTTTTAAACCATCGTCATGAAATGATAGAATTTTGAAGATTTTCTAAGAGTAGAGGGCTCAATCTTGTGGATGGATTTATGTAGTAAATTCTTTGCAGTTACATATTGTACAAGCGAGTTCATCTTACGTAAGATAATGGATCCAGATATAAATGTCTTCGTGAAAATCGCGAAAAAGCTTGTCACATATGTACCAAACGCGCTATAACCAACAATTACTTTCATCAATTGAAATCCAAATTTCATACTCTCTATTTTTCACTATTATTACAGCTAGGCCTAATGATTACATATTTTCTCATCATTTGAACTAACTGGCTCTTTCAACGGACATTCCAAGGTTTACGGGATTCTGTCTTAATATGATCATATCTGTGAAAATCATAGCTTTTTATGTGAACATTGCACCATCTGTATTATTTTAAGTAGGGAAAATTCTGAAATTTAGGTCAAGGTTGACTATTTTCCTGTCACCGTGTCTTTTGTCTTCATATGTTGTATTTAAATCAAGTCTTTTGCGTTTTCGGTTTGTAAATACATCTGTGGTTCTATAGTAGGGGACTTGATGTGGTTTTATTAAAGATATTGTATTGAAGCCATATTAAATAATATTTACCACCCACATAACGAACTCATCACCGCTATTATATCACACATACGTTGTTCATTGCGATAGCTAATTAGGTGTATGTATTTGAATTGCAATCTGCATTTATACTCGAGGGAGTTAATATTAATGTGAGTTCAGTTACGGCATCGGTATCTGGGATATGAGATAAGGAATGGCTACTTTTAACGCAACATCGGTGCTGCTAACATTTAGCTGGAAATCGTACTGAAGGCAACTGTCATCTTTCTTTTTTAAATGAATTTGTAGTTGTACACGCCCTGGCATATCGGATCATTTGTGAAATATAAACTCCATATGCGGATGACTGAGGGATATTACTACTTAAATGTGAAAAATTTACGATGGGAAAGCCGAAATCGTCGCGTTTGTCGTATAGCTTAGTTGCTAATTTCCCTGTGTTTATGTTAAGTAAAATGTCTAAGTATGAAGCGTGTGTGCTTGATTATCTTGTATCTTTAATTTCTAGTTCGCTGGGATATATGGCATTGACATATGTATGAAAATTGTCATTATCAATTGACAAAACGTCGTCGATATATCTAAATGTCAAATTAAAGGACACCGCTAACTTTTTCTTCTTTTGATTCAGCAGTTTCTGAATGAAGTCTGCTTCGTATGAATAAAGGAACAGGTCGGCCAATAAAGGAGCACAATTGGTTCCCATAGGAATGACGAGAGTTTGTTGAAAGACTACGTCTCCGAACATTACAAGTATATTGTCTATTAGAAATCCCAGCATGTTTTTTATATCAATGAAAACGAAATCTGTGGATAAACGGTCCACTAGGGGCGCTTGAATAACATAGGGTGCAGTTGTACACAAATGCTTAATAAGTAAAAACTAATTGACTTTTTGTTTACAAAGATATATGGGAAAGTTGTTAGGAATTATGTAAGGATCTTTTGACGAAATTACAAGGTCATGGGGTCAAAAGTCAATGTCATAGACACCTAAGTAAACAGAAAACATAAACTGTTTTGTCAAATTTTCGACTTCTCAAGAATCAATGGACTAATTGTAGCCAAACTTGTCAGGAAATTTTTCTCAGGTGACCGATAAGCCCCATTTCCGTTTTATTGATCAGTAAAATGCATGCTGATCCCAAATATAACCTTTATCAGACTAAGGTGTTTTGTTTCACTGCTTCTGTGTCATTATCTATAGTTTATATGATGTCTTTGTATCCTCCGCGATCACAGGCATTTTGGTATGTTTTAGAGCTCAATTTACTGTCCATGATATATAATTTGCTTTCTTTGGACAATAGATATTTCATTTCTTGTACTGTAAACAATATAAATGTACATATATTGGAAAAGATGATTACTACTTATCTCATTACAATTTTAAATAGTCTCCAAAATTAGTTTGAGTATATTCTTAAAACTTGAGTATGTACTTAAAGTGTT
>BROG01000099.1:90000-100000 GCA_030159075.1 Atrina japonica
CTGGTTAACCCTTTCAATCCTACAGACCGTAGTAGACTGGTCTTAAACAACAGAAAGAGCATACCACTCAGACACTCAGGGTGAAAGGATTAACAAAAGTGACCGCATGTATATATACATGTAGAATTGTACAACACTTTTTATCCCGTTGCCGTGTGCGATTGTAACTGTACACTGAAATTATCAGCATCATACATTGCTGCAATTGAAACGGAAAGTATAATGTTGGTCGGTGAGTACAGAGATGTTCACTGTTAGTTTTACAAAATTTCTAAATAATCCTTTAGATCGGTCTCGTATTTGACATTATCGCAATTTAAACAGTAATGAATGAGACACTCTCTTGAGATTGAGATTTGTATAATGAGATAAGTTGTATAATGAGATGAGTATTCAGATTTCTCTGTAAATGATAATAATTCATATACATGTATTGCTATGGAAATAGAGCTTAATGTGACACTTGACATCTAATATTAAAAGAACTCTCAGGGAAAATCAGCAACTATCGCAAATCCAGGATATCATATTGACAACATACATATATGATACTTAAAAATGATTAGCCAAGAAATATATATATATATATATATATATATATATATATATATATATATATATATATATATATATATATATATATATATATATATATATGGCTAAAATTACATAAGTGTGAAATAATAACGTTTTTATTACATGTGTGAAGTGAGACATGTACGGAATCTATGTATCATTTTAGGTTTGTTTCTGTGATATTAACGACACCAAAGGACGTGAAACCCTTGAAGTATTCCAGGCAAAGTACGGAGAAAAGAATGTATTCTTTAAAACATGCGATGTTACAAGTCAATCCGATATGTCAGGTATTCCCTTCCTTTTTCTAATTTTTGAATTGTTTCTTAGATTTTGAACATGGATGTATATATGCAACTATCAGGTAATTGTTGTGATTGCTGTCACGTACAGCTAATGATAGTTGCAACGTACATGTAGTAGTCGCTATCACATGCAGTGACTTCTGTCACGCATAGGTGGTGATTGCCGTCATGCCATGACAGTAATCTCTGTCACACATAGGTCGTGATGTCTGTGGTGCGTTGGTGATATCCCCTGTCACGCCCAGGCCTGGTATTGATTACATTCATGCGCAGATAGCGATTGCCCTCACACAGTTGTGATTGCCCTTACATTCAGGTGGTGGTAGCTATTGCACAAGGTAATGATTGTGTCACATACAGATGGTGATTTACCCTTACTCACTGGTAGTGATAGCCCTCAATTACAGGTAATAGTTGCCCTCACAGTCAGGGAATGATTGCTCTCGCGCACAGGTACTCGTTGTCCTCATTCAAGATAGTGATTACTGAACACACAGGTGGTGATTGCTATCACACATATGTGTTGAATGCCATTACAAACAGGTGGTGATTGCTATCACATATATATGTGTTGAGTGCCATTACAAACAGGTGGTGATTGCTATCACATATATGTGTTGAGTGCCATTACAAACATGTGTTGAATGCCATTACAAACAGGTGGTGATTGCTATCACATATATATGTGTTGAGTGCCATTACAAACAGGTGGTGATTGCTATCACATATATATGTGTTGATTGCCATTACAAACAGGTGGTGATTGCTATCACATATATATGTGCTATCACATATATATGTGTTGAATGCCATTACAAACAGGTGGTGATTGCTATCACATATATATGTGTTGATTGCCATTACAAACAGGTGGTGATTGCTATCACATATATATGTGTTGAATGCCATTACAAACAGGTGGTAATTGCTATCACATATATATGTGTTGATTGCCATTACAAACAGGTGGTGATTGCTATCACATATATATGTGTTGAATGCCATTGCCCCACATACAGGTAGTGATTTTCCTCAAGTAGTGATTGTCCCACATACAATTAGTGATTTCACACACATACAAGTTATGATTTCGCTCACCTAGGTAATGGTTGACCTCATACAAGTAGTAATTACCCTATATAAAGTAGTGAATGCCGTCTTACAAGGTAATAGTTGACCTCATACATGTAGTGATTGTTCTCATACAGGTAATGAATGATTGTACTCATACAAAACTAGTGATTGCTGTAACACGCAGGTGCTGATTGCTGTAACACGCAGGTGGTGACTGCTGTAACACGCAGGTGGTGTTTGCTGTCTTATAGGGTTAGGTATTTCAATCACGGAGGTAGTGACACACACAGAGTGATCAAAATGACTACATGTATTTTTTGTCTTCACAGTATTGTTTTGCTCTAGCTAGCACATATAATCCTTTATATAACACACACACACGCACGCACGCACGCACGCACACGCGCGCGCGTTATTTTAAACAACATGCACACGTTGTTCATATTCATCCATTTATTGAAAGCACACGAACGTTATTTTCCCTATTTCACAGTCGTTTATTGCCATCATACATTTTTTGTTCGCTTTTAAACACATTAAACTATTACAGGACTAGCTCACAGTTACCTTTCCCGTTACTAAATGTGTACTTAGTATCGTTTAATTACGTCTGGTTGAGGTAGGCCTCTTACTAATAATTTCGTTATGTAATCGAAATACGTCAAGGTAATATAAACACATATACACAACGACTTGAAATTCGAACCACCTGACTGTGTATTAGTGAGTTACACCACAATTGTTTTGTATTAAATGATTTAAAGTATGCTTTGTTCATTACAGAATTGCCTTTGTAATTAAGACCAGATGAAATTATGCAATGATGGAAAAAGGAAAATAGTAATAGAGTATTGTTTATATATTTACAAGCTGCTGAAAGAAAACCATTAACCGACTTATGTAAAATATCTAGGGATTGTTTGTTTTCATGCTTACGGACCCACTCCTGTGCAACTGTTTTAAAATTGCTATACCCATCCTGTTTAAATGTAAAATGACGGACCCAGTTCTTGTTAACTCTACTATACGTTTTTTGACCCAGTTCTATTAACTGTAATTTTATTGGCCAAGTCCTGTAACACTGTAATTGGACAGACATAGTGCTATGTAACTGCAATTTACCTGATCCAGAAATGTTTAGCTATTACTTCAGTGTGTTTCACCTATATTGTGACGGAACCCGTACTGGTAAACTGTATTGTGATTAAGCAAGTCTTGTAAACTGTACATTAACGAACTTGATCCTGTTGAACTGTATTACGACGTATAAAGTCCTTTTAACTATACTTTGACGTACCATGTTGTATTTAATTGTATTGTGACGTATCAATTACTTCTAACTGTACTTTGACATACCATGTTGTATTTAATTGTATTATGACGCATCAAGTCCTTTAACTTTACCTTGACTGACCATGTTGTATTTAACTGTATTGTGACGTATCAATTCCTTCTAACTGTACTTTGACGGACCATGTTGTATTAAACTGTATTGTGACGTATCAAGTCCTGTTAACCGTACTTTGACGGACCATGTTATATTTAACTGTATTATTACGTATCAAGTCCTGTTAACCGTACTTTGACGGACCATGATGTATTACCTGTATTGTGACGTATCAAGTCCTGTTAACCGTAGTTTGACGGACCATGTTGTATTACCTGTATTATGACGTATCAAGTCCTGTTAACTGTACTTTGACGGACCATGTTATATTTAACTGTATTATGACGTATCAAGTCCTGTTAACCGTACTTTGACGGACCATGTTATATTTAACTGTATTATGACGTATCAAGTCCTGTTAACCGTACTTTGACGGACCATGTTGTATTAACTGTATTGGGACGTATCAAGTCCTTTTAACTATACTTTGACTGTCCATTTTGCATTTAACTGTATTATGACGTATTAGGTATTTTTAACTGTTCTTTGACGGACCACGTTGTATTTAACTATATTATAGCGTATCAAGTCCTTTTAGTCATATTTTGATTGACCATGTTGTATTTAGCTGTATTATTACTTATGAAGTCCTTTTAACCGTACTTTGAAGGACCATGTTGTATTCATTTGTATTGTGACGTATCAGGTCCTTTTACCCGTACCTTGACGGACCATGTTGTATTCAACTGTATTTTGACGTTTCAAGTCCTTTTAACCATACTTTGATTGACCGTGTTGTATGTAGCTGTGTTGTGACGTATGAAGTCCTTTTAACCGTACTTTGACCGACCATGTTATATGCAACTGTATTGTGACGCATTAGGTCCTTTTAATAGTACTTTGACGGATCATGGTGTATTACCGGAATTACTATACTTTGACGGACCATGTTGTATTTAACTGTATTATAACGTATCAAGTCCTTTTAATTTTAATTCGACGAATCATGTTGTATTAAACTGTATTGCGACAAATAAAATCCTTTTAACTTTACTTTGACGGACCCGTTATTGTTTAAACTGTATTGTGGCGTATTAAATCCTTTTGACCTTACCTGGACGGGCCCAGTATTGTTTAACTGTATTGTGGCGTATCAAATTCTTTTGAACTTCTTAATCATGTCTTGTTTAACTGTATTGTGGCGTTAAAATCCTGTTAATTGCCCTCTGTTTAACTGTACTTTTGTCGGACTATATATCTTTATGCATGTATTGTGACAAACTCAGTCCTGTTTAATTATAAAATGACAGATATAGTCCTGTTTTACTATATTGTATTGGGCTCAGTTTTGCTTCACTATAATGTGGCGGATCCAGTCCTATTTAACTGTAATTTGATGTACGTGTATAAATGTAATTTGTCGGACCCAATCTTTTTTAACTATAATTTGACGTACCTAGTCATGTTAAGCTTTCACGTGATACACACAGTCATGTATGACAATTATTTAACGAATCCATCCATATATAAGTAGACTTGTGTTTGTAAACATGGACAAAGTAAATTAGTCCAAGTTTACAAACACGAGTCTACTTGTATATTTAGACCAAAACAAGACTGACTCTTGGTACAAAATATAAGGGCTACAGTAATGCATGAATTCTATTCAAAGCAAAATGTTTTACCTGTACATCCATATATTTGGAAAACAGAACAAATGCCGTTGAAGGACTTCAAATTTTGGCCTATGCTCGGCACTTACGGCCATTGAGCAGTGAGGGTTCTTTAACGTGCCGACACCTTCTGTGACACGGGACTTCGGTTTTTACAGGAAACAAACCTGCCGCTGGCTGGACTCGAACTCGCGACCTCGCAATCAAGAGTCGAGCGCGCTACCGACTGAGCCTGTCCGGCTCTAATACCAGTAAGTGATATCACTCTTTCGAATAGGTGATATCACTTATTCGAATAAGTGATATCACTCATTCAAATAGATGTTGCATTTATTGACATTGATTCATAAGTGATATCACTTATTCGAATGAAAGATATCACCTATTTAAATGAATGAGTGATATCACCTACTCCAATTAGTGATATCACTTATTCGACTAAGTGATATTACGTATTCGTTTTGTGAAGTGATATCACCTATTCGAATAGGTGATATCACTTATGAATCAATGCCAATAAATGCTCCCTACACAAAACTTAAATATATTTCTGGGTCTAAAAAAAATATGACTTGTGTCATCTAGGGTATTATAAAATATATGTTGTTTTGTTTCCTTACATTTGGTCTAAAGAATTATATAGGGGTTTTAAGTTCAACCACTTTTAAAATTGTGCGGAAATAAGACCCTAGTTCAAAATGGTGGGAGGCAGGTTTCGGCGGCTCTGTCTGCTTTGAATGCTGAACTCCGAGATGATTCCGATTCTGCATCGCTGCGCCTTTATCACAATGCCGTAATATCGTCCTTTGAGCTTTGTTCTTCCATAGATATAGGCCTAGTGGTATTCACTTCATATCTAATTTTATGGAAGAAATGGGGAGCATAAAGTTTTTACTGTTTCCAAATTTGATTAAGCGATATCACTTATTCGAATGAGTGATATCACTTATTCGTTTTGTATTTTATTCGAATAGGTGATATCACCTATAAAAACGTATAAAGTAATATCTCATATATTCGGTATTCCAGTGGGTAATATCACCCATTCGAATAGGTGATATCATTTATTGAATAAGTGATATCACCTATTCGAAAGCGTGATATTACTGCCTGGTATTAAAAAGTAAAACGGTGTCCCATACATATGCAACATAGAATCAATGTTTTGACAGGAACGAATCACGTATTGCAACACAAAACCCCCATGGTTAATAGATAGGCAAGAATCTCTGACATTTCTGTGGTTTCAAGTGTCACGGTCGGGTGAGCAGTCATGTCGACCGAAAATGTATTTAACAAACCATGTATACGTACCGGTATTTGACGTATGGAAATATTACATGGCCGAGGACATGCGTCTATCCATGCTGACTCATTCCATTTGAAAATAATGGATTAACTGTCGTCGTCGTATCTATATGCATGTAGTGAAGGGACATCAGCTGTTGGCTTCCTTTTTTACTACTTAAATTGATAGACAATAACTAAAAAGAAATATACACAGGCATACAAATCCCTATATATTTTGTGAACGTTGTTTGGACACAAAGTTTGACATTTTCCAATTGCAGTTGATTAACTTAACCCTACTGTACTCTTAGATACGATGACAAGTAGGGGGGATAACTCCTGCCAGTGTAATTATAACTCATTATGTTTTATTGCTTAAAATTTAAATAGTCCAGGTCCAGAAAATATTCACGAGAATCCACCCGCCAGGTGTTGTGGATTTTGCTGTACCACTTGTTTATTATCACTGGATGGAATGAACATAAACACAACTACTTACTATAACTAACAAAACAACAATGGATTACATCTTTACAGCTAACAGGGACATTTGATAGAACAATTGGTATATTGAATATTCTAAATTGTGGTGAAATAGGTCCGGTTACTCTCAGTACAAGGCAGTGTGATTATTATATTACCTTTCATCAGCAAACATTCATACTTATCAGCGTTAATGTTTATTGTTGTCAGACATCCATGCGTTTTCACAAACAAGTCGGAATGACACGAAATAATTACAAAAGTGTTCAACTAACATATGATAATTTTATAATTTTTAGATGTACCAATTTTATTCAGCAACTCTAACACATTCATAGACGACATCTCAGGCAGAGTGATAAATATCAGAATTGTCGAGACTTCGCGGGGTTTTTAGCTTCAGAGTATGAGATGTGACCTCAGTTGTAATTTGAGTGCTTTCCCAAGTCATTGAAGGCAGATATTACTTCCCATTGTTTTTCTTTTTCTGCAGCATGATTTGATGTGCGATACTTTAAATAAAAAAAGAAGCATACATGCATGTTTCCGTTACAATCTTTTAGACTCTTGAAATTTGAATAATGACCCACTAATGCTGTAAATTTCTCTTGAATACAGACGAAATGTTGTTCTCAAGTGGCAATCTGGTTATTTACAAGAGCAGTTAAATTATTATAGTGTAAACAATCATTTAGTCAAAACTTACAGCGTAGATTTACTGTTGTTACAAGAAAACGTATAATTTGTTTAATTGAAACAAAATATTTCACCTGTTTACCTTGTTTTAAGTTTGACAGCACTTTGTATATATATTTTCACATGTATTTATTACACCAATCAAAGTAGGATGGATGCCAGATAAATACCCTCGACAGCAACGTGGTTCACCACTGTATGCAAGAAAACAACTGCAAATGCGAATATTGCGTTCTTAGAAATAAGGTGATGTTTTCTAAAATTGAAGAATAAATCATGTTATATAAGAGGAAAGCTGCCACAAACAAACAATTTATTACCGAGATAAGGTCTAATCCATTAATTTATGCTATTGCTAAATGAAAGGCCCACTATACCAAACTCTGATTTCTATGGCAAGATATATTCAAACATAAATTTGTTCCTCATTTCATACCAGACACTCGACCAATTCATCATCTTGCAACTAACTACCATGTATACAGAGCACATGTCGTCAATATCTGTCACTCCAAAATGTATGCTCGTGAAATTATAGATATCGATCTAGTGATTATTTATATATTAATCATCGGTGGAACCATTTTTCTACATCCTCGTATCGAACGTATCGATAACATCAATGTTAGCCGCTTGCACTTGTGTTATATATCTAAAATCAGTTCTTGTCTTATATCGTTCCTCTCGATCACTAAACGGTTGGAAACTCCATTAACACATTCCTATACTTAAGTTTCATTCCAGTTTTATTGTCCATAAATATAAAGAACTGGAGCACTTTAACAATAATATATAAAATGCTATCTAAATGACACACATAACTGGCTTCACACGATGCTTGTCATTTTGTATAATAGACACATTAAGTGCTATAAGTGCAATGGTGTAATTGTTGCCTGAATTGCTGTACTGACATTATATAGAAAATTTACCAAAATATTGAGAGAGAGAGAGAGAGAGAGAGAGAGAGAGAGAGAGAGAGAGAGAGAGAGAGAGAGAGAGAGAGAGAGAGAGAGAGAGAGAGAAAGAGAGGGGCATGATGAAATTCCGATATCGCCAGATAAAAAATTGGATAAATCAGATAGCTAATGTCATCATGTATCACTTCACAAGGTCTCTAAATTATACATCCGCATTGCATGAGTGTATCGCTCAATCAAATACTAAGTGTTTCAGTCGATTTAACTAGTATTACTACAGAATGAATCATTTTTAAGAATACAGGATCTATATCTGTTTTTATTTTATTGTACATTGTATATGATGCTACTTATAGTACTTTTTAAATTTCCGAGCCTCAAATTAGATAGTCAACGTATATAAAACTCTCTCTCTCTCTCTCTCTCTCTCTCTCTCTCTCTCTCTATCTCTCTCTCTCTCTCTCTCTCTCTCTCTCTCTCTCTCTCTCTCTCTCTCTCTCTCTCTCTCTCTCTCTCTCTCTCTCTCTCTCTCTCTCTCTCTCTCTCTCTCTCTATCTCTCTCATAAAACTTCGTGATGCTGCCACCGGTTATTCACACCATAGTTGGCATTACAAAAGGGTTTGGCGATAGGTTTAGGGAAATCTTAAATGAAGTTATAGAGACCATTGATTATGTGCACTCAAAATTTGCGGGGGACGGCGAGGTGGTTAATCAAACGAGGGGCATTATAAGGAGGTTTTAATATATTGTATACATATACTTGATCGTATAACCCTGATTTATATCCTCCAATGCACCTGATCCCATCCATGGATTTCTAAATGTCCGTATTCACCTGGTTTGTCTAATATCTCCTGGGCATCTTGAATATTAATACTTTGAGATTTTTATTCCATTTCAAAAGATATTTAAGAACAAGAATAGTAAAGATGTGTTGCAACGCTTACTATCAATATTCAGTTAATGAATCCTACATATTTCCAAACTCAACACATTTCAATTTCTACTTAAACGGACTCAACCTTCACGTTGACACTTACCCATTTGCAGGGTTGAATAGAAAGCTTTACCAAAACGCTCCAAAATACGCATGATAAAAACACACGTAATAAAGTAGGTCTTACGGTCATGACCTTGTTTTTGAAGAGCAACCTGTCAGCATTTCTACCTGTCATGTCTACAAAAGATAAGTCGAAATCTGATATGATATGCAGTGGGGAGTCTGTGATTATTCAGAACTAAAGAATATGTACAGATGAAGACAGCTTACGTTTTCATTCTCGCCAACATATGTCTGTTCTTCATCTGACATATATGCAGATAAGAAATATTTAATTGTGCCTCATTTGAGCGGCTATTTGGAATTATAATAACGTGATATTTTGAAATGATGATATGTGATGTTTTGCTGATGTATAACTTTTATGTTTACAGTGTTTTTCTAAACCAGACATTTTTAGGTTGTATAGTGGTAGCGAGTTCGACCGGGTAAGACCAAAGACTTAAAACATTGGTAGTGAATTTTCCATCGCCATGGGGTCGGCAAACATGTAACAGGTCTTTCGGAAGTTAAAACGGAGGTACCGTGTTACGGC
>BROG01000099.1:105000-107500 GCA_030159075.1 Atrina japonica
AACCAGCTAACGAACAAAACATTTTGCACTTAAAACCCTAGGTCTGTCGTACTACCTAAATTGCGAGCCAAACATCTTTGATAAATATTTAGTCATTGTTTTCAGGTATCAATTGATACTGAGAAAATAATTTGAATTGGATGTTAAAGTTCAGACATCAACAGATCAACATTGTAATCAGTAAATAGATAGAGCACCTGTTTTGAGAATTCAGTATAAGATATTGCTTAACACTAGATAAGTGAATGCAGTTCAGAAGCGAGTGCTGTTTTGATAGATAAGATTCCATTTGGTTTCAGATTATGAGCTATCATTACAGGAAGCAAGTACATATTCCATACAATTCATTCAGTTTTTTTCCTCATACTTGCTGTACTAAATACATAAAATGCAGTTTTAAGGTTTTGATACGCACGAAATTTATAATTTAGAATCGAATCTTTATATATAAATTCCATTTTTTTTCTGTAAATGTATTTGGTACTAATAAAGACAGTAAGTGATAAAAAAAATTCCAGTCAGATTCCAATGTGTACACGATAGCAAATCAGAACCTCAAATCAAATTCTGAATCGTAATAAAAGAGAATTAAGACAACTCTATTTGAAGTATGTCAGATTTAATCAGTCAAGCGTATAAAATGCTGATATAAGAAATACTTAAACCTAATTTATTTTTTCCTGAAAGACCCAGAATCGTGTGTTAAGTAACCAGATTCAGTAACACAATCACGAAAGTATGGTGGTAGCTACTCTTATGGACAGGTGTGTGAATGATTAAGTGCGTTGTGTGTGTTGATTGTTATGTGCATGTTGTGTGAACATTCATATGCGGATGGATGTGTGAATGTCTATGTACACGGATGTGTGAATGTTTATGTGTTTTGTGTGTGAAAGGTTATGCGTAGTTGTGCGAATGTGCGTGTTGCTGTGTGAAATGATTATATGCGTGGTGTGTAAATTGTTATGTGTAGATTTGAATGTTGATGTGCTTGGTGTGTGAATGTTATTAGGCAGGTGCGGGAATGATTATATGCATGGAATGTGAACGTTTATGTGTTGTTGTCTGTATATCTTTGTGTTGGTGTGTGCATGTGTATATGCATAGCGAACGTTTAAGTGCGTGTTGTTTAAATGTTCTTACGACGATGTGTGAATATTATGCACATGATTTGACATATATGAAATTGTGAATCCTAAAACACAGGAAACATTTGATGATATTTTTTTTTAAGGGCTGGCTATCAACCCCTTTGGTCCGGTCTACTGTGGAACAAAGTCTGGAATTATAGCGTTTACAAGAAGTCTTGCAGTAAGTGGCAGTATACTTATTTGAAATTTCACAGACGAGGGAAACATATGTTTCATAGATATACTTAAAATAAAACTTGCATAGCAAACGGATATATTTAACGAATCAACGCTTGTCAGAGTGCATTTATTGTCCATATGGATGCCGTTTGTGTGACTCATAAATAGAATGGTGCCCGCTTTCAATTATACCATGATTCAACATTGAGTTCAGTGGAATTTATTTTACAAATTTTTTTTTTCAGAACTCATTAAACCTAACACTATATACCAATTCTTATAGGAAACTCTTCGAATGAAACCGGGGGCCCCCGTGGTCGAGTGGTAAGAGCATCGCGCTTTGAACCATGAAGTCTCTCACTTCCTGTCAGGGCAGGTGCGATCCCCGATGGAACCTAAGCTGATTTTTGTGAGAAAGTTTGCCAGTTTACTTGGTGAAGGTCTGTGGTTTCTTCCCGGGTACTTTGCAACAGGCTTCTCTCCTAAACCTTTAAAAACTGGCCGCCTCCACATTACTAAAATATTGTTGAGTGTGGCGTAAAACACTATTATCCTATGAGATATTGGTAATTTCAAACACATTTCAAATTCAAATTCGAATTAAATTATTCAAGTTCATTCACAGTCAGACAATATAGCATTTGGTACATTTGTCAATATGATGACCGATACTATCATCTCTATTTGAAGAATTTACCATGTTGGTTAGAAATCATGTCCCTGTTGTGGTTGAGCTTCACTATAGCTCAGTGCGGGTGAGACCGTCTCACAGTAGATTTCCGTTCCTTCATACACCTGTTGATCTTAGATCTGGGTTTTGCAGAAGTCTCCCCCGGCATCTGTGCATTGCTTTTCGTTTTTCGCCGTTTTCAGCACTTTGATATCTATAATTTATGTAAAATATCAATGTGTAGGTGCGGGTATAATTGTCAATGTAAAGTGGATCACTAAAATCCCATGAGTTGCAGGCTGTAAAGCAATGTATCAGGTTTTATCTGAAAATTATTACGGAATTTTATCTTGTTTTTCCTAAGTCAGTGAATGTTATTTTGCTTTTGCCAGTCAATATGTTTTCATTATCTTTGCATTAGCAGTTTACATGGATATCAAAGTGTTCACTTGATTAACAAAAGAATAACTAATCCCTGCAATCTAATACTCTGATTCCATATGCCAATTCCATCTGTTTT
>BROG01000099.1:112500-225000 GCA_030159075.1 Atrina japonica
AATATAAATATTACGGTAGTACAACAGGAAGCTGAAGGCGATGGAACATTTTCGTTTTATCAGAGTTTGTCAGAAAAACATATATTACGATCGAAAAACAGGAAGCTGAAAGTAATGGAACACTTCGTTATATCAAGGTTTGTCAGAAAATATAAATACTACGGTTGTACATAAGGAAGCTGAGGCAATGGAACATATATAATTATATCAGAGTATGCCACAAAATATAAATATTATCATCGTTATATCAGGGGATGTAAGAAAAAATAAATATTACGGTCGTACAACAGGAAGCTAACGCGATGGAAAATTTTGATTTTATCAGGGTTTGTCAGAAAAATATATATTACGGTCGAAAAACGGGAAGCTTAGAGTGATGGAACATTTTCATTATATCAGAGTTGTCAGAAAATATAGATACTACGGTCGTACAACGGTAGCTGAGGACGATGGAACATATGTCGTTATATCAGGGTATGTGGCAAATATATAGATTCAAAGAGTCAAGGGCAACTATTCATTATTGTTTAGCTTTATGTGTTATACAAAATATCAGAGCCAAACCCATTATAACAAGGAACATCATAAACAGAAGCACATTCAAACCCAAAGATGCTTTTACATTTATATGTTCTTAAAGAGATCATTGTATATGTCCCTGGTGACTTACATTTATGGAAGAATGGTGCATGATTCATAAAATCATAATGCTTTGATTTATTGGGTATTGTTTGAAATCGAAATATTGTTCCTTTCCCGTTTTGAGTTACTATTACTTGTATTTTGTGGTAATAGGATTTAACGTACGTTAAGTCATTGTAAATTTGTATACAACACACATACTTAAATGACATCAATAACTGGGCCACTGAATCATACATCAAATATCAACATTACACTTCACAAACATAACACCATAATGACAACTATTTCACAATGATTGGAGATCAGAATTAATTGCAAAAGTCATCAGTTTTTCGTACAGAATTCTTTTTTCGCTATGTCACATCAGCGTACAAACAGAATTTTTTCGTTAACAGTTTTTTTTATGAAATCTGATAATTTTACGATTTATGATCTTTAAATCGAACACAAATATTTAATTGATTATCTAGCACAACATTTCTGTTTTGACTGTAATTTAAAAATCTAAATATTTTTTGTATTAAAGAATCCCGTAAAGTTTGAATATAATCGTGTAATCCCTTAATGTTCTCGTGCGATTTTCAGCGGATGTTTTTAGATTAACATTTATATTCATTATGTATAGTTCGATGCAGTCATTATACACACAGACCACTTTTATCATACATATTTTGTGTAAAACATTCTCAGGTAGGTGACACCAGACCAAATTTCAAAAGACATGTGTACGCCAAAAACGACGAATCAGTTTTAAACCTTTTACAAGCATTTTTACATTTTGTGAAATATGATGTGAAAAATATACTTTTTTGTAATCATTTCAGTGACAAAACACTGTTATGTGAGATAGTTTATATGCTAATATTTACGGGTAAATGAATGACAATCGTCATTTGAAGGAATCGGGCCGCACATTGATGTGGTTGTCCTCTAAATCCTGGCCTAAATGTTTGGAGAATTATTACGCCTGACAATCATACGTTTGCCTTGCAGATAGTACACACTTATTCAGAGGACATTTGATTATGTTACTGTTTAGCATTTCCTGTCTTCAGGTTGTGTAACTATGTTATTTAACATTTATTTTCTATTTATCAAATTCTTTTGGTAACACTTTTAAGTTGCAATTTTCCTTTGATTTTACAAAATATCTTCTAATTTCTATATTTTGGTTTAAAATACTGTTTTTGTATTATATTTACCGTATAAAGACTAACTTCCCTGGAATTTGCAATTAAACCTATCACCAAAATTTTACTCAATTCTTTTTGTTTTCAAAATTAAAATAAAATTAAGAATTAAGAAGAAATTAAGAAAAGTTTTTAACAAGATCGATAATTGTACATGTATTTTGAAATCTTGATTCGATAATTATTTATTTGTTAGAGATTGGACGTAATTCGATGCAAAATTATATATGATAGTTAATTATAGATATGTGATTTTATGTACCTGTAAGCAAACGTATTTTTACGTATTAGGATCTTTCATAATCTATTGATGTAAATCCTGTAAAATGTGCTTGTGATACATTGTATCAAATATTTATTGTTCATGTAATGTAGTTAATCAATTGATTTAAAAGTGATGCACGGTTATTCGTCATTTTGTTATTTCGATTTATAATTTAATTGTGAACCAAATGATATTTGATTATTAGGCTTCATGACGATACAGATAAACAAATTTGACAACATAAACAAGACCTGTTTTCACGCTGTTTTGTTTTGGTGTTCATGATTCGTGCATTCTGTATATACAAATGGTTGTTGATTTAGATTAGATCGTTTTATTCTTCATTTATCCTTCCTGTCAGCATTTTTAAATCTTTGTATTCGATGTTACCATGAGTTGGATATTGCTTCAAGACTTATTTTGATCAATTGACCTTTTATATTGTACCGGGAGGACATTAATTAAAAATGACGATATGCTATTTTAAAGTCAAGAACTAAAACGAATAATGTACTCAGTTACATAGAAAGAAATGTGCTTGAAATTATTGCTTTCACTACATTTTCGTGACTTTTTCAATATTTGCTTGTGTTTCAATATTCATGTGATTCGATACATTATTTCGTTCCAAACATTTGTGTTTCGAATGATATAGTCATCACTTTCGTTATATCATATAAAAATATATAACAAAAAATATAAAACACATGTTGAAAAAAATCCAAACTGCTTTCATTTTTTTGTATCACCAATGAGAAATCCTGAATATGGGAAAATATGGGGATTTATTGTTAACTCTATAATCCTCACTTGACTTTGACTGTGGATTCACGGCGGGTGTGACTGGTCAACAGAGAATGCTTACTCCTCCATGGAACCTGATGTCCCTTCTAGATTTTCAGAGGTCCATGTTTGCTCAATGTTCACCAGGTTTATCCCCTAAACTCCGGAAGATTAATACTTCGATGTCTGCAATTTCATATAAACTAAAATAATAAAAAGAGTTGACATAAATAAAGTTAAAATATAACAGACTGAGGAGAATCTCTTATATCGATTTCACACACAGAGTTCTGGCTTATTTTCCTCTCCTGTTTTGTGACAGAATAACTTTTCTATTAATTCTTTCTGTAAACGTTGCTGTCCTATTACCCTGCAGTCGGTGTACTGTTGATAATAAGTCGGAGCATCATTTTGCGTTTTATTTCATGATACCTTTACGTATGGTGTCTTACGTTACCCGAGATCTAAACTCATATTGGTGAAATGGGTCTGCATGGTGATATAAATATGATTATACTCGAATATGAAACACCAAAATGTCATATTATTGTGATTTGACCGACAACCTATCAATTCAAGAATGTGTTTATTGTGTTAATGAATGGGTGTTTTCATATTGATCCTGTTATATGTCCAAAGTTTGTAATAATGACCTAAGGATGGCTGTGTTGCCTGGGGCCAATGCAGCCTTCCGAAGGTCATGGTTAAATGGATATTTCCAGGTGATAAAAAACGACACTGTGAGAAAAATGGTCCTACTCTTTGGCTTCTTTCGAATTCAATAAAATCATAGTGTATAATCAAGGTTCTAATGGATTAGATATGTTGCTTAACAATGCAAACATGATCTCTTCAATTGAACGAAAAAAAATGATTCCGATGTAATGTTAGCATGTTGTTATACGATGTGTACTAAATAATGTTATATCTGGGCGGTTCCATTTATTCAAGATGTGCGCAAACTACCGTCGACTGCAACAACAAGTTACTCAAATGCAACCCATGTCGATAACAAAAGAAGTTAAACCGTGTATAGAGGGTTGTTTCAAACATAAACTGTGTGTGATAAGTGGATAAATAATACATAATAAAACGACTGACATCTACTACCCTCTTAACCTGTTGATATGTACTGTTCTAAATGTGACGCAATCAGACCTATCTACCAACACGCGATGTTGATTTTGTTTGCCTATCAAAACAATAAAATCATTGTATGGGATGGAACGTATCGGAGGTGTGGCTTTTAAAATCAAGAATTCAGTTATTTATCTGTATTAGTTAATTATCAACTTTATTTCCTTGGATGAAGTGAGACAAGGTACAATGTTTCTTTATATTTCTGAATAGACAAGCATAGGCTGTGCATTCAATTCTGTAGGCCAAGTATTGACCTTATCCGACATATGATAGCATGATTGTATTGTGAGTATATTCCTGTGGATTCCTGAATTATACTATCTGTGATACTTCGATTAACATGATAAAATACATTATCATATAGCGATATAATTATAGTTATTTTATTTATGTTTTCACTCGACATTCGGACTGTATGTATACAGTAAGAGTAAGAAATGTCATTGAAAATATCCCTTCTGCCTTGTAAGTTCAAAGGTCAGGGGACTCGTGACGTAGAACTGTAAGTTATATGATTAGCAAAGCAGGTTATACAGATTTAACTTGCTTTTCTTCAGCCAATCAGCGAACAGACTTTCCGAAGACTTTTGTACCGACGGATATTCGAAACTCCAAGTCCATTAGAATACGACAAATTAAATATAAAACGGTCTCAACACGTAAAACAATTGCTAATCCCAGATGGAATGGGACCAGGTGTCCGTAAGGATGTCCCCTGTTATTGAAACATAGTAATTGCAAACAAGGATGTTATACAAACCATCAAATTTGTGAAACGTTTACATCAAACGCGAGTCCCGATATCCCAGGGACAATAATTAACATATCGTTGTTTGCCTTTATAAATGAAATGTTCATAGTTTGCCTCTGTATGTGAAATGCTCATAGTTTGGTTCTGTATGTAAAATGTTCATAGTTTGCTTCTGTATATGAAATGTCCATAGTTTTCCTCTCCATATGTAATGTTTATAGTTTGCTTCTGTATATGAAATGTTCATAGTTTGCCTCTGTATATGAAATGTTCATAGTTTGCCTCTGTATATGCAATGTTCATAGTTTGCCTCTGTATATGAAATGTTCATAGTTTGCCTCTGTTCATAGTTTGCCTCTGTATATGAAATGTTCATAGTTTTCCTCTGTATATGAAATGTTCATAGTTTGCCTCTGTATATGAAATGTTCATAGTTTGCCTCTGTATATGAAATGTTCATAGTTTGCCTCTGTATATGAAATGTTCATAGTTTGCCTCTGTATATGAAATGTTCATAGTTTGCCTCTGTATATGAAATGTTCATAGTTTGCCTCTCTATGAAACTTTCATATCATAAGTATACCTTGGCATATCGGATCATATATTAAGACACCATATTCAGGAAATTGATGGATAGTACTACTTAGATATATACAAATTATCTATGAGAAAGCTGAAGTCGTCACGTTTGTCGTATAGCTTGGTTGTTAATGTTTGTAAGTGTCTAAGTAGAACGCTTGTGTGTTTGCCTATGATTTGACTTTGAGTTCTAGTTCATTGTGATAAATCGCATTTACATATTATGAAATTTGCAAATGGATACACGTATATATATACATGTATATACAAGCGTAGTCTTCTATACAATATATTTTGCGCTGTTACTTTTTATATAGCCTGTAAAAATATGATAGAATATCATATGTCAACCAACCTAGACTTAGTAGGCGTCGTCTCAAAATCTGGTTTCAGACACATGACATTTTAAAGATTTACTACAGAACGAGATGGACGATTACCCCTCTTACATATTTAAATGTATTTCAGAATATTCCGTCTACAAAGTTTTTGATAAATATAATTCAATGATCTTTTTGGGATCATGTCAAAGTACAAGTATGTTAATACAACTTGTTAGTATTTTCACCCTACAAAACACCACACAATGTCATTGTATCCTGTTTATTTGTGATAGTTGTCAAATATGTTTTTTTCAAAAACATAACATGAACCTTTAGTAGAATAATAGCAGATGAGATCTCTTATTTACATTAAACGTTTAAAATGTTCATGAGCAGTTGCTTATCATGATAAAGATGGTAAACATTTTGGTAATCTTATAATAAATTTCACATTGTATTATATCGTACATGTATCTCGTTATTTCTAAGCTTTGAATTCAACACAAGAGCCATTTTGTTGGTTTTAAGTGTTATTCCGGTGATAATTATTCTCATTCCGATTATTAGGCGTCATTGAGGTGTCTATATGTACCCTGTGCGAGTTTTGAATTAGGTTCACTATTCTTTAGATTAACAGAGTTACTATGATCAAAATTTGAAAAGGCAAAGACGTGTGTATTAGGAAGAATTTGCTTGTCATAACATTAACACTTTGTCAAGTAAAATTTTCGTTTTGTTGTTTTCAGTTATAGGTCAAAATGGTCAATGGTCTTTACAAATACGGGCAATCACAACCATATAAATGAAAAAATAGAACTCTTTCAAAATTAAGCATATCGTAGCGTGTATGTTTAATATGAATCATTGGATTCTCAGTAATGCAAGTCGTTTATGTACGACAAAACTTGTATAAAAGAAATTTTAACGGGAGTACAATTGTAGTGGAAAGTTCGAATGTACATGACCGTGTTATGTAGATGATTCCGGGGATTAAACCTCACGCAAACCACTACAGTGGATTGGAACCGATACATCTAATGAATTTGATTAACTTTATTTATAAAAGAAACAAAATTCATTGTATAATACCTTCTTTGTAATATGGTTGAATAGTTGAAGTGGTTTAATTGCACATCAATCTCGAGAAAGGCAATTAAACTTGTTTGTAATCATTTGTACTTTTGTTGATATGGGAGGATACTTCTGTATTTCAATCGATAAAGTTTGGAGCGGTGTTCTTTGGGACAAAGTTAATCTTTTATTGAAACGTTATTTGTAATTCAAGCTCAACTGATGAAGTCTTACTGACAGTAACGATCGTCTATAGCATTTGCTTTGACCGTTTTTGCAAACCTATAACCTTGGTATTATGTTTATAATGTTTACTTGAATGTGAATGGAAATAAGATATAGATGGACAATAATGTATGAGATAAAATATGACGTAATCAAACGAATCAATTACGGAAATATTACGAATCTTCTGCAATTTCTGTTTTAATACAGGTCGATATTATATTTTGATATTGCCTAGAGATTCCGAAAAGAAACTAAAATGCGCTTAAAATAAAAATAAAAATTGTGTATAAGACAACGGCGAATAAAAATCAAGGTTATTGAGGGAAAATCACAAAATAAGCATTACGTGAATATGTGTATATACATCAACGAAATCTTTTCTTCAAAGTTTATAAACATTTACTTTTGTTTTATTTATTACTTCAATAAACTTTTCTTGGCAAGTGCAACCACAACAAACATCAAAATGGGTCATCGCACTGCCTTGCAAGCTGATTTGTTTTTCTTTAGTAAGCACTTTGTTTGATGTTCTTATCTAATTGACAAATGAGATTTTAGAAATATCATCTTTAAAGCAATTTGGTGTGTGCTTTCATCAGCTCATCACTATAAAGATTATGCATTTTTGTCAAAATTACAAAAATATAGAATTGGGATAGAATTACAAAATACGCCTCGTTTGTGAAATATTGGCGGTTTATTGTTGCCAAAAGATAAACTTTCAAGGTTTCATATACCTCGCAAGATTTATATTTGAATTTAAGTGACAAGGTCGGTAAAGACACCGAAAATGATCAATACACACAAAGGGATGTTAATATTTCGTAATGCATACTACATTGCTTGGATACAATTATCGTGTAATTAAAATACTAATAAGAAATAGGCAGTATTCACAAATTGTATTATTTTAAAGACATTTATATCTATGTAAAATATATAGACAGAGTACACAAAATATTCTGATTACTCCTCCATGGCACCTGATCCCACCTCTTGGTTTCCAGAGGTCCGTGTTTGTCCATTTTTACCAGATTTGTATCTATGTCCTTGACATTTTATTGATTTATACTTTAGTAACTGTGATTTTTTATATTTAAATATAATGAAGTACTATTGGCTATTCGAAACTCCAAGTATATATGTATGATGTATCGGCGACGTACACAGATTACTGTGTTTCAAAACAAATGATATTATGACTATAATATCTATTTGTTTATACATCAACTCAATAACACCTTTAATTGTCTCAATAAACGTTTTCAAGAAGCAAGAATGAACCCCTACACGGATTCTTCAACCCCAGAATACATACTGAACTCCATTATAATGGACATCGCTTATCACAGACTGTTTAAGCCTGCACGCGTCACAAACGATGACTGTTCTGAACAGAAACGTCTTTTCCTTAAACTTAAATTCACAAATAAAGGCATAGACGCTTTAAACATTGGCAATGTTCTAAATCACAAAAAAGTTCAGTCTTGTATTCCACCATATTTTAAACTGAAGACCACGCCTTGCATTTCATACAGCTATACACCTAGCATCGCATCCAAGCTATTCAAACAGGTTTTGCAGTGCCTAGACATCAACCATCTTCTACACAACACTGTCACATGTTCATGTGCTTCATATCCTTTCAAATACAATACTATCGGGCATGTCATTACCGGTGACGTTTCTATTGTTGAAAATGAAAGCCTCAAAAATCTTATTTTAAGGGGCCCTAAATACTGGGAAGCCCGTTCCTTTAATTGGCGTCAGAATATCAGTTTAGTTATGGATTCTGTCGAAGATTATGCCAGACGATGGGCCAAAGATGATGACGTAGAACCAGACACTTTGTCTGAATGGCTGAAAGCCATACGATGGTTGATAAAATCTCGTATTCGAAAACTTAAATGGACTATGAAAACACGTTATCCCTCTGTATTTAATGATCAAGAAGTAGTAACTGAACTGGATAGGTTATATGACCAATATGTACTGGTACCAGCAGACAAAGCCTCAAATAATATAGTTTTTATTTGTAAGGCACATTACTGTAATTGTTTATTAGAAGAACTTGGGTTTAATACGAATTCTAGAAATCCTACATACACACGTAGCTCACTTTCAAAGGACGAGATCCTTCAAAATCACGTGTCCGTATTACGCTCATTTGATATACCTACAACGGAGACCGATTTCGAGCTACCACATTTATACTGGATACCTAAACTTCATAAAACCCCATATAAGCAAATATACGTAGCAGGATGATCCAGCAAATGTTCTACCAAACCTTTATCTTTACTCCTTACCAAGATATTGACAGCCATTTAAGAGAAACTTCAACAATACTGTACAGTTGCTTATTCCAGAAGCGGTGTAAATCAGATGTGGATACTTAAAAATTCTAAACAGCTTTTAGAAAATTTCAAGGCACACAATTTTTCTCGAATTCACAGTATCAAAACTTATGATTTCTCTACTCTTTACTATTCCACATAAAAAATTAAAAGAAAGACTTTTCAGCATCACAGACAACTGCTTTTTCACAAAAGGTGGTACCGGAAAATTTAAATATCTAGTGATTGGCTATCAGGATACTTATTTCGTCAAACACCACTCTGATTCTACACATAAATATACTGAAGTTGATATAAAAAAACATGCTGGAATTTCTAATAAACAATATATTTGTAATGTTCGGAGACGTGGTCTTTCAACAAACTGTCGGCATTCCTATGGGAACCAACTGTGCTCCTTTATTGGCCGACCTGTTCCTTTATTCATACAAAGCAGACTTCATTCAGAAACTGCTGAATCAAAAGAAGAGAAAAAGTTAGCTGTGTCCTTTAATTTGACATTTAGATATATCGACGACGTTTTGTTAATTAATAATGACAATTTTCATACATATGTCAATGCGATATATCCCAGCGAACTAGATAAAGGTTAAAGATACAACAGAATCAAGCACACACGCTTCATACTTAATATAAACACAGACGGGAAATTAGCAACTAAGCTATACGATAAACGCGACCATTTCGGCTTTCCCATCGTAAATTTTCCACATTTAAGTAGTGATATCCCTCAGTCACCTGCATATGGAGTTTATATTTCACAAATGATCCGATATGCCAGGGCGTGCACAACATATGAAGATTTCATATACAGAGGTAAACTACTCACTGACAAATTATTGACACAGGGATATCGAAAACCGCGTTTAATGTCAACGTTCCGCAAATTTTACGGTCGGTATTATAGTCTTGTTTGCGACTACTCTGTTTCACTAAGTGAAATGTTGAGTTGCCTTTTCGTTGGCGGTTGTTGAGACGTCTGTACCCATTGTGACGAGGATACACTCCTCACTTGTTTCGTAGGACTTGACTGTGGACTCACGGCGGGTGTGACCGGTCGACAGGGGATGCTTACTCCTCCATGGCACCTGATCCCACCTCTTGGTTTCAAGAGGTCCGTGTTTGTCCATTTTTACCGGATTTGTATCTATGTCCTGGACATTCTATTGATTTATACTTTGGTATCTGAAATTTTTATATTTTAAATAGTCTTCCTTTCAGCTAATCCTGTAAAGACCGAGTAGAGTTGAGATTCTCAAACAGATTACTATATATACTATAGATTACTATATAGTTGAAACAATTTATGTCATTCATTTATGACACATTAAAATCAAATAAATTAGTTAAATATAGTTTTTCTGCAGTTAATACGAGTTACAAGAAAAACTAGGTCTTACTCATAAATGTGATTTTGTGCAATTTATATATTCGGGCGAAAACTGAAATACTATAAAAATCATTTTAAAAGAATAAAATACAACTATTAAAATACTTGTAAGGGTTAAAAACTATTTCCCTTCTGTGACAAACTGTTATGAAACTTTTTTGAAAAAACATACATTTCCTGCTATACAAAATAGCAAAACAGATTCGATACCTGAAAAATTACGTTTTGCATTTTCAATTGATGGTTAGAGTAATATGCTATGATTGTTGTTATCATGAACGCTCCTAAATTTGATTTGCAAAATCAAATCTATTATCATGAATGTTTTTAATCTTTCGATTATATAAATCCCAATATCTTGGTTTTATATGGAAGCCTTTTAAACGAAATTGTCATTTGGTTTTGGTATCTTAGATCAGGGTAATTATAAGACGTCTAAGATGAAAGTAAACCATATCTGTTATTTAGATGTGTTTGTGTGATATCACTGTACTTTTACTGTTAAAGCGAATGAAGATGCAGAAAATCAATCATAGAACGGCTGTAAATAAACTGTCAAATTATAAACGTATTAACGTTATCGGACATATACACATACTGAGATAATAGTCCATTCATTATAAGAAAATGATGTTCTGTTTACTGTCTTAACGGAGAAAACATGTTTATTTCCCTATGTCAATCTTCCTTTATCTGAAAACGTTTCAAATGCTTACATTAGACAAACAACGTTCCGAATATAATACTACAAAACATTGCAAAAACCTATCTTTCTGTCAGCGCGATCGCATTTGTCTGTATATTTTGAATTTAACGGTTTAAATTTTAAATTTTGACAGATACTGATTACAAACCATATAAATAATTATCTGATGTGCCGCTTTGTATCTATATACACGGATGTTTCTACTTCGATGTTTCTCTTGTTTCATGCTTGTTAACTTGTGCCAACTTTATCAACATCATGCGCGACTTTCCGATGAAAGGCATTGATAATTGAGACTTGGTGTTTGATGAGGAAGACCTTGTCTTTATCCTGTGTGTAGAAATAAGAATGTTATAATATAAAAAAATCTCAGATGCCAAAGAAAAAATCAAAAGAATGCCCAGGACATAGATACAAATCCGGTTAAAATGGACAAACACGGACCTCTGGAAACCAAGAAGTGAGATCAGGTGCCATTGAAGAGTAAGCATCCCCTGTCGACCGGTGTCACCCGCCGTGAGTCCACAGTTAAGTCCAATAAAAAACGCGAGGAGTGTATCTTCGTCACAATTGGTACAGATGTCTCAACAACCGCCAACGAAAAGGCAACTTAACATTTCACTTAGTGAAACAGACAAGACTTCTATACCGACCGTAAAATTTGCGGAACGTTGACATTAAACGCGGTTTTCGATATCGTACACGCCCTTGTATATCGGATCATTTGTGAAATATAAACTCCATATGCGGGTGAATGGGGGATATTACTACTTAAATGTGGAAAATGTACGATGGGAAAGCTGAAATCATCGCGTTTGTCGTATAGCTTACTTGCTATAAATTATATATTTCAAAAGCTGTTATACAGACAGAAGAACATAACAATTAAAGCTGTTAAACAGACACAAGAACATAGAAATTAAAGCTGTTGTACAGACACAAAAACATAGAAATTAAAGCTGTTGTACAGACACAAGGACAGAAATTAAAGCTGTTATACAGACAGAAGGACATAGAAATTAAAGCTGTTGTACAGACACAAGGACAGAAATTAAAGCTGTTGTACAGACACAAAGACAGAGAAATTAAAGCTGTTGTACAGACACAAGAACATAGAAATTAAAGCTGTTGTACAGACACAAGGACATAGAAATTAAAGCTGTTGTACAGACACAAGGACAGAAATTAAAGCTGTTGTACAGACACAAAGACAGAGAAATTAAAGCTGTTGTACAGACACAAGGAACATAGAAATGAAAGCTGTTTGTACAGAGACAAAGAACAGAGAAATTAAAGCTGTTGTACAGACACAAAGACAGAATTTAAAGCTGTTGTACAGACACAAGGACAGAAATTAAAGCTGTTGTACAGACACAAGGACATAGAAATGAAAGCATTTGTACAGAGACAAGAACATAGAAATTAAAGCTGTTGTACAGAGACAAAGACAGAGAAATTAAAGCTGTTGTACAGACACAAAGACAGAAATTAAAAGCTGTTGTACAGACACAAAGACAGAGAAATTGAAGCTGTTGTACAGACACAAGAACATAGAAATTAAAGCTGCTGTACAGACAGAAGGACATAGAAATAAAAGCTGTTGTACAGACACAAGGACATAGAAATTAAAGCTGTTGTACAGACACAAGGACAAAAATTAACGCTGTTGTACAGACACAAGGACATAGAAATGAAAGCTGTTGTACAGACACAAGAACATAGAAATTAAAGCTGTTGTACAGACACAAAGACAGAGAAATTAAAGCTGTTGTACAGACATAAAGACAGAAATTAAAGCTGTTGTACAGACACAAGAACATAGAAATTAAAGCTGTTGTACAGACACAAGGACATAGAAATAAAAGCTGTTGTACAGACACAAGAACATAGAAATTAAAGCTGTTTTACAAACACAAGAACAGAGAAATTAAAGCTGTTGTACAGACACAAAGACAGAGAAATTAAAGCTGTTGTACAGACACAAGAACATAAAATTAAAGCTGTTGTACAGACACAAGACAGAAATAAAAAGCTGTTGTACAGACACAAGAACATAGAAATTAAAAGCTGTTTTACAGACACAAGGACATAGAAATAAAAGCTGTTGTACAGACACAAGGACAGAAATTAAAGCTGTTGTACAGACACAAAGACAGAGAAATTAAAGCTGTTGTACAGACACAAGAACATAAAATTAAAGCTGTTGTACAGACACAAAGAGAGAAATTAAAGCTGTTGTACAGACACAAAGACAGAGAAATAAAAGCTGTTAAACAGACACAAGGACATAGAAATAAAAGCTGTTGTACAGACACAAGGACAGAAATTAAAGCTGTTGTACAGACAAAAAGACAGAGAAATAAAGCTGTTGTACAGACACAAGAACATAGAAATTAAAGCTGTTGTACAGAAACAAAGACAGAGAAATTAAAGCTATTGTACAGACACAAAGACAGAAATTAAAGCTGTTATACAGACACAAGAACATAGAAATTAAAGCTGTTGTACAGACACAAGGACATAGAAATGAAAGCTGTTGTACAAACACAAGAACATAGAAATTAAAGCTGTTTTACAAACACAAGAACATAGAAATTAAAGCTGTTGTACAGACACAAAGACAGAGAAATTAAAGCTGTTGTACACACACAAGAACATAGAAATTAAAGCTGTTGTACAGAAACAAAGACAGAGAAATTAAAGCTGTTGTACAGACACAAAAACAGAAATTAAAGCTGTTGTACAGACACAAAGACAGAGAAATAAAAGCTGTTAAACAGACACAAGGACATAGAAATAAAATCTGTTGTACAGACACAAGAACAAAGAAATTAAAGCTGTAGTACAGACACAAGGACAGAAATTAAAGCTTTTGTACAGACACAAAGAAAGAGAAATTAAAGCTGTTGTACAGACACAAGAACATAAAATTAAAGCTGTTGTACAGACACAACAACATAGAAATTAAAGCTGTTGTACAGACACAAAGACAGAAATTAAAGCTGTTAAACAGACACAAGGACATAGAAATTAAAGCTGTTGTACAGACAAGAACAGAAACTAAAGCTGTTGTACAGACACAAAGACATAAATTAAAGCTGTTGTACAGACACAAGAACATAGAAATTAAAGCTGTTGTAAAAAACAGAGAAATTAGAGCTATTGTACAGACAGAAAGGACAGAAATTAAAGCTGTTGTACAGACACAAAAACAGAGAAATTAGAGCTATTGTACAGACAGAAAGGCAGAGAAATTAAAGCTGTTGTACAGACACAAGGACAGAAATTAAAGCTGTTGTACAGACACAAAAACAGAGAAATTAGAGCTATTGTACAGACAGAAAGGCAGAGAAATTAAAGCTGTTGTACAGACACAAGAACATAGAAATTAAAGCTGTTGTTCACACACAAAGACAGATAAATTAAAACTGTTGTACAGACACAAGGACATAGAAATTAAAGCTGTTGTACAGACACAAGGACATAGAAATTAAAGATACAGAATCAGACGAGATGGAAATGGAAAGTCATCATAACATCCCAAAGGTCAGAAAGTGATCATAACATCCCAAAGGTCACAAATGATCATGACATCCCAAAGGTCACAAAGTGATCATAACATCCCAAAGGTCACAAATTGATTATAACATCCCAAAGTTCACAAAGTGATCATAACATCCAAAATGTCATAAAGTGATCATAACATCCTAAAGGTCACAACTTAGATACATCATTACATGTAGAAATAATTATAGATTTTGGGTATATCAGTTATTAAAACATTCATTTGTTGGTTGTGCTTACAGTAGGGTTAACTGCTTGGCATAGGACATTCATGACACTGGTCTATTTGAATGAGACTTAAAGGGATTCTGGAGTTTCCGTTGGCGATGAATATGTCTAAACATTGCATTAATTCAAAATATAAAAAAATTACTTCAACTGCTAATGACCTTTAGAGCACGTAGGACAAATGAAACAAACACACGAAAACGATAAATATATATATATATATATATATATATATATATATATATATATATATATATATATATATATATATATATATATATATATATATATATATATATACCAAGGTAAATTGGCACATGTTTACAAATCATAACAAGGGTGACAAGCTACTTGTCGTCACAAAAGGATAGGAGATTTTGTAATGCATGGAGTGTGTGCGAGGTAATGTTTTTCCTGTACTACCTTTTTGGAAAGTTTTGGATTTTGACTCAACCCGGATGTGCCACATTCCCTTGGAGACTTGTACATTAGTACAACGGATTATTTACTAAATTTTACACATAGGACCTACATTCGTTTTAATATTTTATATTCCTACTGTCCAGCAGTCATTTGTTTAGAATTTTTATGTAGTAGCTTTGGAATCCTAATCGCTATAACTAATTGCTATAACTACAAAATTAAGATATAAACATTGTGGCGAATAGCAGAGATTTTATTTTTTCAGAGTTGTTCTCCCACGGAATCTCAGTAAGCTTAAATATCATTGATAAAAGGTACAATTTTCAAGATTTCAAGACTTTTTAGCATTATAGACAACTGTTTTTTCACTAAAGGTGGTACCCCAAAATTTAAATATCTAGTGATTGGTTATCATGATACTTAGTTTGTCCAACACCACTCTGATTCTTCAGTTGATATAAAAAAGATGCTGGAATTTATAATAGACAATATATTTGTCATTTTGACAGACGTGGTCTTTAAACAAACTGTGAGAACCAATTGTTTTGTTCATACGAAGCAGACGTCATTTAGATACTGCTGAATCAAAAGAGGAATAAGCTAGCGATGTCCTTTAATTTAACATTTAGATATATCGACGACAATTTCTCTATTAATAACGGCAATTTTCATACATATGTCAATACGATATATCCCAGCGAACTAAAAATTAAATATATAACAGAATTAAGCACACACGCTTCATACCTAGACATTTACTTACTATAAACACAGATACTGGCAACTAAGCTGTACGACAGACGCGACGATTTCGGCTTTCCCATCGTAAATTTTCCACATTTGAGTAGTAATATCACACAGTCACCCGCATATGGAGTTTATATTTCACAAATGACCCGATATGCCATGGCATGTTGAACATATGAACATTTCATATACAGAGGTAAACTACTCACTGACAAATTATTGACACAGGGATATCGAGAACCGCGTTTAATGTCAACGTTCCGCAAATTTTACGGTCGGTATAGAAGTCTTGTCTGTTTCACTAAGTGAAATGTTAAGTAGCATTTTCGTTGGCGGTTGTTGAGACTTCTGTACCAGATGTGACGAGGATTCGTTCCTCACTTATTTTATTTGGATTTGACTGTGGACTCACGGCCGGTATGACCAGTCGACAGGGGATGCTTACGCCTCCACGGCACCTGATCACACCTCTTGGTTTCCAGAGGTCTTTGTTTGTCCATTATTAACAGATTTGTATCTATATCCATCTGGACATCCTAAAGATTTATACTTTGGTATCTGATAGTTTTTATACTTATTATGATTTGTTCATTAAATAAAATTATCTTCGTCACACGAAAGAGAAACATTGCTGCTGTTTACAAGACGTGAAATGTTTGGAGGAACAAGAAACATTAAACAGACGTAAGTACAGTAAAAATCTACAATTTGATATTCATCCTCACGGTAAAAATTAAAATATTTGACGGTTACAAAAATGTATTTAGTGGCAATTCTCCACTTCAAGTGATCAACTTGCATAAAGAAACCCTTAACAGAGAAACAATTTTTATAGTTTCTCGAAACGCTTATCTCTCCAGACAAATTGAATGAACCTTAAAATTCTCCTATTTTCTTTTCGAATCTACGGAATACATTTGACATATATGTATTGAGAAAAAAATTCAGAAGCCATATGTGACAAGGCAATAGAAATCAACATCCTATTTAGATTAGAATAATATGGCATGAAATTGATTATGACATTTTGTCGATTACAGAGATATTTGAGTGGGCTGGAATGTTCTTTTAAAGTGAAACTGAAACGAATGTTTGCATGCGTATCTTCTATAAAACCAACAAAAGTCACTATTCCTTTTAATTAATGATAAATGATTCCATTACAGAAAATGTTTAAGACATGTTTATTAAAGATACAGCAAGTGAGTTTGACACGAATGTGAAGGACAGCTTTCTTTTTATTAATAGGTATATCAGACTGCATTTGATACTTCTCTGGTTTAATAATAAATTAATGGCTGCTGATTATTTCTCATTATAGAAACATCATGTCCTTTCAATTCCGATAATATTTACAATTAAACATAAGTAGTTAAATATTTTTTTATTTATACAATTAGTTTGTTTGCGTAATAAAAATAATAATAATAAAAAATAATAAAACCAAAAACCATCCTATATTTCTTTAACGAAAAGGAGGAGAAATTGAAATGATTGTATGATAGAAACCAGTGCCATCAAGTTTTGTCGATCCCAGTCATCTGGTAACACTACAGGTTAACTAAATATAATTAAAACAGATCTCTAAACACCGTTTTTTTGTACATATCGCGACATATCACAAAACGGGAGTGGTGAAAGAACGGTTATCAATTAGATTGGGGTTAACCAGTAAGGATCTTGAAAGTTGTCTAAAGATTCAATTATTTGTGTGTGTGTGTGTGAGAGAGAGAGAGAGAGAGAGAGAGAGAGAGAGAGAGAGAGAGAGAGAGAGAGAGAGAGAGAGAGAGAGATGTAGCAATAATCTAGTCTGCACTCGTAATTACTTCTCTTGTCAGTTGGTTCATGCCCAATTTATCAGATCCAGGCATATAAATTGCAATAGTTTGTAGTTTATGGAATTAAGAGTTCATTATTACAGTCAAACACCTAATAATTTATCATAAATGCCAATGTACAACTGTATGATCTTGTACAATATTAATCTGAAATTGTATCTTTCGAAGTGCTGTAGGAGTTTACTTCTGCATGCAAAGTCTGGCATTACGCGACTGAAACAAGTTAACCTAAATACCACTCGCGCATATACCTGACCTTTATTTACTGTGCTGAACGTTTATAATAATTAAGTTCCTGTAGAATGTAGACATGTACCATATTTTCTTTATTGACAACACTGTTATTCTAAAACATTTACTTCAGGAATGAATCTATTTTCAAAATAATGTTTCAGTGTTGAAAACACATTTTACAAGATAAAGATTCGTTTCAGTATGCCCAATGTCCATATCTCATTTTAATATAAGTGGGAACATAATTGACCTATAGCCAAATGCTCGACACGGCACCTTTTGAGAAACTTTTCCATCATGACGTCACAATTAAATCGCCCGTCAAATACTAGTGTGATTATGACACACAATCAAATGACGCAAAAAAATCACATGTATAGCCATGTGTCAGACACTTGACAATTAATAAAAAGTGACCTTTCACAAATGGCTCGGACGCCTTTGGCAGACGTTTTCATTATGACATCGCAAATAAATGTCCCGTCAAATATGTGTTTGATTATTATGTCACAATCGAATGACGTCAAGTAGTGCAGACAGAGATCCATGTGGGAAATATTTGTCAATAGGTCAATTCTGCACACAAATCCATGTTGATCCAGGTAGTATAACATCCAGTCACAATCTATGTAATACAATGATGGAACTTTTCATTTCAGAAAATTTATAATAATGTTTGCAAAAGTATTTTTATGTCTTTGGAGCCATTTGAAATGTATTGTGCAACCCTGACCAGGTCCTCGGATATGACAAGTAGTGACCTTGCTTCCGCTAGTAAAGGTAAACTGTTGTGATGAAGTGTGATGATAATAATCTGACAAATAGGAAAAAATGTCTGGATTGTCCATATATATATATTTCTGTATGTAAAAATAATAAAAGAGAAAACTGTCTGGATTGATGATTTCCGGTTTAGATAATTAAGTGTGCAATAATTTCCATATTTCAAATCTTTCGATATTTTCGTGTTATATATATATATATATATATATATATATATATATATATATATATATATATATATATATATATATATATATATATATATATATATATATATATATATTTGTAAATAAAAAAATAATAAAAGAGAAAACTGAGACAGAAGTAAATTCAAACGAAGATAAAGAAAATTATTTTGTATACGGATAGTAACTTTCAAAACATTATGTAGTCAATATAACAATTACATTTTATTTTACCGGAGGTCAGTCTTCCTTTTGTGTTCTCTAACAGATGGGTAAGTGGCAAATATCTAGATAATATTAAGAGAGAAATATTTTCCACTTTCTTTTTAACTTACAAATTTTGCTATATGGTACTTGTTTTATAGGAAAAGTGAAATAATTCTCTATTGTATGTGCTCTACTCAGCTATCTGTTAATTATTGTTATTTAGTTAGGATACACTCCATTTATAGACTAAATGATAAATAATCATGTTCAATGAATTTTAATTATGGTGTGATAGAAATAACAATAGATAATATAAAGTATGATAAAAAATACCTAAATAGATTAGTCCGTTTACAAATGCATATACGGTAAAATACATCTTGTGTATTTATTTTGGCCTTGTTATAATACAATTGCTGATATATTACAATACATTACTGGTGTTAATGATATTATATATTTAATCTGTCTGTAAAGACACCATGACAATTTTCATACATATGTCAATGCGATATATCCGTCTGTACCAATTGTGACGAGGATACACTCCTCAATTGTTTCATTGGACTTGACTGTGGATTCACGGCGGGTGTGACCGGTCGACAGGGGATGTTTACTCCTCCATGGCACCCGATCCCACCTCTTAATTTCCAGAGGTCCGTGTTTGTCCATTTTTACCGGATTTGTATCTATGTCCTGGACATTCTATTGATTTATACTTTGGTATCTGAAATTTTTATATTTGTAAAATGATCTTAATTTGCCCGTATTGTGAGAAATGTTTTTGTATATATATATTATACAAAGCACTAAAACCAACAATTCTATATATCCTAGGTTGTCAGATTTAAGCAATAGATACAAGTCAAGAAAAAAAATATATAAAGCACCAAGATGAGTAATGAAACGGACAAATTTTGTCCGTGACGTTAGTCATCTTAGTGCTTTATATATATATATATATATATATATATATATATATATATATATATATATATATATATATATATATATATATATATATATATATATATATATATAATGATATTACGTACAAAATGTACTTGGGGAAGGGCAGTGGTCTCTTCCCGGGTACATTGTAACCGTGTTCTCTCCACCATATAACTGAAAAATTGTTGAATTAGATGTGACGTAAAACAAAAATCAAAATCAAATAAAAAACGTAAGAAATGTTATCATAAAGACGTATTATTGAAGCTGAGTCAAGGCGGACAAAGAAACATAACTCTAGGTTTCTTACTTAAAAACATGGTCAATTCATTTATTTCAATAAGATTTTTTATATTATTGTCAATATAGATTTGTTTTACAGTTAATCGGATTATAACACACACACACACACACACACACACACACACACACACACACACACACACACAAGAATTGTTGGAACATTTAAAGTCTCCAAATTTCAAAAATATTACAAGCATCAAGCCTTTGATTTTTAGACCCTTTACACAACAATTCCTCATAAAAAACTCAAAAACAGGTTAACATCTATTATACAAAACTTCTTTGTATACAAATATGGAAATCGCAGATATAAATTTAAGTGTTAGGTCATGAGGAACCTTATTTTGTGAAGGAAATCTCGGATTCCAATAACAAGTACACTGAGAACGATATTATCAAGATGGTGGGGTTTTTGGTAGACTACATATTCGTGGTTTTTGCGGGAAGAGTTTTTCAACAGATTGTCGGCATTCCAATGGGTACCAATTGTGCACCTCTTTTGGCTGGCATATTTTTATTCATATGAAGCGGAATGTATACAGTCTCTGGTCTCCAAAGACAACGAACAGTTAACATCTCGGTTCAATTTTACTTACAGGTATATCTATGACGCCCCGCCCATAGATAGTTCAGAATTTCATAATTACCTCAGCCAGATATATCCTGTTGAGCTAGAGATCAATGAGACGACAGAGAGCAGCACATCTGCTTTTTACCTAGATTTACTCATGTCGATTTGAAATCACGGTCAACTTCACACCTTCCTTGATGACAAACGCGACGATTTCAATTTCCATATCATGAACCTCCCATTTCTAAGTAGAAATATTCCATCTTCTCTTGCCTATGGCGTTTTCATTTCATAACTTATACGTTATGCCAGGGCATTCTCTTCTAATGAATGTTTCATTCTGATATCGAAACGAATCGCCAATAAACTACTTACACAATGTTACGTTGTTAAAGAAGTTTTATGGTCGATACGGGGATCTTGTTAAACATTATGAAGTCCCACTCTCAATAATTTTAGATAGCATTCTGGACCATGGCCACAGATAGTGACTCCGTTTCGCCAATCGTGCTTTTCACCGAACTTGACCTCTCCACCTAACTTGATCTTTTCACCGAATTTGGCCCGTTCATCGTACAAATCGTTCATCGTTCCGTGGAACATTTGCGATGAGTGTGGCATGCCAGCAGAAGATGCTGAATCCTTCCGGACAACTGGTCCTATCCCGTTTGGGAATCGCAATTGTACTGTTGAGACCATTGTACAATTAATTCGTCATGTTCTAATGGAGATGAGGTTGGATTATTAGTTGGTACTCCTTCATTTTTACTTAGTAATAATGCAAACATAAAATTGAAAGTCATCTGATCATTGGTTCATGAGAAGAAGATTTTTGAAATTGTATCAAATTTTTGTCTTTTTTACCTCTTTGGGGACCCCAGTGTGTCCTAACCCCTTTTTATTAGCAAACCTTATGCAGCTTTACATAGTAATGCTACATGCAAAGTGTAATTATAAATAGCCCACTGGTACTTGTTAAGATGTAAAAAATGTCTCACATTTGACAAAAAAAAAAAAAAAAAAAAAAATTCTGTTTATATAGGTGTCTTTCATATTGATCTTTGATCCCGTGACCTTGATATTTTGTCAAAATGATCCTTAAATAATTCCGAACATTTTTCTAATACATCGTTGTATTCAAAAGTCAATTATGTTTTAGTTATTAAGCCATTTGTATAGAACTGTATCCTATTTTATTGAAGCGCCGCTTTCGACTCATTTATCGACATCTTTCGTTTTCATTCGCAATCTTTGTAGATATTGACTTGATAATCATGCACACAAAATTTTAAAGTCATCTGATCATTGGTTCATGAGAATGTTTTTTAATGATGTACCAAGGTTTTTCGGATCCCTATGGGTCGAAGTCCCTTAACATTCGCCATATTTATGCGACTTCACATGAGGATGCTATATGACAAGATTGGTTAAAATTGGTTCCGTGGTTCTTGAGAAGTCGAAAATGTGTAAATGTAAATGACGGACGTCGGACGACGAACGATGACAGACAAAAGACGATCGCAATAGGTCATTCTTAGCTTTTGGCTCATGTGACCTAAAAATATTGCGCAGTTTGTCATGAGTTGAGTTTTACTGTACATGCATATATACTTTGGCATCCGAATGTTGGCGTACGCCTTTACAGCCTCGTTGAATTTGACATCCGAATGTTGGCGTACGCCCTTTACAGCCTCGTTGAATTTGACATCCGAATGTTGGCGTACGCTCTTTACAGCCTCGTTGAAAGTAAGTTGCAAGTATGTACACAGATGTATATGATATCATTTTATTATTCTGGTAGTTTCTTTAAAATTTTCTCATTTTCTCATGATTATGTCTAAAGCATGTGACATTCATAGTCGATTCATTTTTATAACAACCATTTAGCGTACAATTAAATACCAAAGAAACAGTTTTTATCTCACAAATGGATATGAAAATGTATTCAATTTACATTAAATAAATCACTCAAAACAATGTTGAAAGAAAATTAAAAATTATAGTGATTGTGGCACATATAGTGATTGGTTATCATGATACTTATTTTGTAAAGCACCACTCTGATTCCACACATAAATACACTGAATTTGATATAAAAAGATGGTGGAATTTCTAATAGGTAATATATAATGTTCGGAGACGTGTTCTTTCAACAAACTGTCGGTATTCGTATGGGAACCTATTGTGCTCCTTTATTGGCCGACCTGTTCCTTTATTCATACGAAGTAGATTTCATTCAGAAAGTGCTGAATCAAAAGAAAAACTTAGCGGTGTCCTTTAATTTGACATTTAGATATATCGATGACGTTTTGTCAATTAATAATACCAATTTTCATAGGTATGTCAATGCAATATATCCCAGCGAACAAGAAATTAAAGATACACCAGACTCAAGCACACACGCTTCATACTTAGACATTATACTTACTATAGACACAGACTCGAAATTGGCAACTCAGCTATACGACAATCGAGATGATTTCGGCTTTCCCATCGTGAATTCTCTACATTTATGTAGTATCCCACAATTACCCGCATATGGAGTTTATATTTCATAAATGATCCGATATTCTAGTGCGTGTTCAACATTTGAACATTTCATATACAGAGGTAAACTACTCACTGACTAATTAAAGACACAGTCGGACAAATTATACTGTCGGTATAACATTCTTGTTTGCGGTTACTCTGTTTCACTCGGTGACATGTTGCCTGTTCGATGGCGGTTTTTGAGACGTCTATACCAATTATGACGAGGATTCGTTCCTCACGTATTTATATTCATTTTAATTTGACTGGGAAATCAAGGCGAGTGTGACCGGTCGACAGTGGATGCTTACTCCTCCATGACACCTGATCCCACCTCTTGATTTCTTTTATCGAGTCCATCGAGCCCATTGAGTCCAAGATTTGAACATATAACCTAATGATTTATACTTTGGTACCGGAGATTTTTTATATCATATACAAGATATAAAGTTACATTTTGAAACATAGCATTATAGATAGTACTTGAAATTAATCCAATGTAAATAAAAATTTTAAGGTTAAAATGCACCGAGTGCATTGAAATCTCCTTCCGTCCTTTATTTCACCATTTAACCAATACCAAAATTCAATGTGTTACATAGAAATGTTCTCTTGGTATTATTCTATAACGGTTGTAGAAATGTCCATTATCATACTTTATCTAATGTAGTTGTACGGCGTCCCTTTAGTGACATAGAATACAGTATATTTTTTATTATATTGTGCGCATAGTTTAACAAATATTATATTGTGCGCATAGTTAAGTTATACTGTGCACACAGTTTAAATATATTGTGCGCACAGTTTAACACTCAGTATATTATGCGCACAGTTTAGTTAAATTGTGCGCACAGTTTAATTAATTTCTGTGCATTGTTTAGCTATATTGTGGTCACAGTTTAACTATATTGTGCGCACAGTTTAACTATATTGTGCACACAGTGTAGTTATCTTGTGTACACAGTGCAACTATATTGTGCGCACAGTTTAACTCTATCTAAATAGATAAGAAGAGAGGCCTTATGTTGCTCACCTGGCAAAATATGTTCGACATTGCATAAGAAATCAAACTGTTCAAAATTGATATTTTCTGTTTAATTAGTAGATTTTGAAAAATGCTTCCAGTTGTGAGTCCTTTTGAAGCTCCTTTGTGTACTACCCCTTTGTTAACTTGTGGCTTTATATGGGGTTAGTTCCTGCAAAATTTTATTCAACCATAATATTGTTTTAATTTGTAAATGTCTAAAAGTTTATTAAAACTGATATTTTCTGTATATTTTGTGCCTGTGTGTTTAATCTTCTACGCTATGACCTTGACACTTTGTCAAACTATAAATCCTAAATTGAAATCTGATAATAAACTATCGTATGGCAAGCACTTCAAATGACCCATGGTATAGTTATATACAAATGGCTTATTATCCCAAAACTGACTGACGTTTTGTCGACAAAGCTATACGAAAATTGTTAGGAATTATCTAAATAATTGTTGTGGCAATGTTTCAATGTCACAGGCTCAAGGGTCAAGGTCACAGGCACCTAGGTTAACAGAAAATACGTTTTTCCTCAACTTTGTTTTACTTCTTCTCAAGAACCAATGGACCGATTTCAACCAAACTTGCCAGAAACTTACATTTTATAAGTCACATAGGTTTTGAAAATTACAAGGGCCTAGGATCCATATGGCTCCAAAGGGGCAAAAAAGGGGTCAAAACTTGGTAATCTTCTCATAAACCGAATGGATGATTACGCTTCTTTCAAATTTGGTATACATTATTGTCAAGCCTATTGCTACAATTTTTTTAAATGAATATGAGGTTTTACAAGGCTCCAACCGCCAGGTTATATGGCTTTTACTATAGACATTTTATATCCAAAGATCCAAAGACTTCTTCTTATATATACAGGCAGAGTTAAACTTAGCTCACAATATTGTTTAACCAGTTTGAAAAGTGTCAGGTCTTGGTGTCGAAAGGCACGTAAGTAAACAAACATAATTTTGCAGAATCTATCCCGACATCAAGCCGCACAATGATTGCAAAGAAAAGGGGGCTAAGACACATAGAGGCTCCAAACTGATTCAAAACTGTGCGCACAATATGACTAAACAGTGCCCACAATATATCTAATATTAAAAATTCAGATACCAAAGTATAAATCAATAGAATGCTCAGGACATAGATACAAATCTGGTAAAAATGGACAAACACGGACCTCTGGAAACCAAGAGGTGGGATCAGGTGCCATGGAGGAGTAAGCATCCCCTGTCAACCGGTGTCACCCGCCGTGAGTCCACAGTCAAGTCCAATGAAACACGTGAGGAGTGTATCCTCGTCACAATTGGTACAGGCGTCTCAACAACCGCCAACGAAAAGGCAACTCAACATTTCACTTAGTGAAACAGAGTAGTCGCAAACAAGACTATTATACCGACCGTAAAATTTGCGGAACGTTGACATTAAACGCGGTTTTCGATATCCCTGTGTCAATAACTTGTCAGTGAGTAGTTTACCTCTGTATATGAAATCTTCATATGTTGTACACGCCCTGGCATATCGGATCATTTGTGAAATATAAACTCCATATGCGGGTGACAGAGGGATATTACTACTTAAATGTGGACAATTTACGATGGGAAAGCCGAAATCGTCGCGATTGTCGTATTGCTTAGTTGCTAATTTACCGTCTGTGTTTATATTAAAGGGTACCTGCAGTGGAAAATGATTTTTGTATGTAGATTGTTCCTATTGATACAAGGCGAGGGCAAAAAACCGCATCCAAATCGGTACAGTAATAACGGAGTTATCGGTCGTCAAAGTTGTCAATTTTCACCTGCCGCGCAATCCCAATCATAGCACAAATGGAAACGCTCGGAATCGAGGCTCCAGTGGTCGTGACGTCACAACAGTAGTTTTATCTTAGGAAGATGGCGGAAGATGTGAAGCGACACAGCGAGTGAGAGTAGTTTGGACCCCGATATGTCTGATGGTACTTAAAGTTTCGATGAATTTGATTACGGTGATTCACAGTTAGGTGTATATGTTCAAGCCAGAAGTTGATTCAGACGAGGAATATACAGTTCCAAACCCCACAATGGCTGATAGCGATAGTACTACAGTAGCCAGGAGGAACGACTTGAGAACAGCACCTGGTAAGATAAGCCCACATGTTCATTTGTAATTATTTTTCATTTATATTTCAATTGTATTGTGACAGGAAATTAAAGGATTCTACGCCTAATTCCGTTAGAATTCAATACCACTTACCGAGTATAATATTATCGGGCATCTACTTGGTCTTTGGTCGAGAGTCACGAAGATGAAACCGTAAATAATGATGATTTTCGGTTCACTATATTGACTATTGTATCACTTATATATTTACTATTTTAATTTATTGAAACCATTATAACATGGAAATGAAGTTATACGCATGTAGGTGCTTCTCAATCAAGATTTATATAGCTACATCTTATACTACCGATGTAATGACTGCCCGAAGTCAAACAATAAAAAAAAACCCACATCACATTTGCATTCGGTGAACCTACACTACGGATGTCCAAAGGATCGGAGTTTGCGTCTAAAGATGCCCCAGTGATTCGATAATTTTATACTTTATGAATGTCAAGTATTATTTAATTGACATTATTATGATCTATAAAAAAATAAAAATCAGACCAGACCCTCAACTTTGATATATCCAGAATATCAACTCAACCTATTTTGACATGATATTCCTCTGCATGTACAAACAATGATAATAGAAAAGTGTTAAACATTGTTTATATATGTGTGTGAGTGTGTGTAGTGAATTTAAGAATGTCTGCATATCTTATTTGTGTGTCAATCAGAATTCAGGCAATGCTATGATATTGCCACTTCATTGCCATTCTCACAATAATGGCATTTTTCCTGCTTCAGCTATATAAAACACTCAAAATTAATGATTATTATCCACCACTCTTATTTTTTTAAAAACATGTTAGTTAATACATGTGTATTTGTTTTCTTTTCATAAGGTGTACATGTGGTCATTGTTCCCAAATGCCAACTGTAAAAATCCATATGTTGCCACGAGATACAAAAGGTGATGGCGGTACTGGAGGAAGATCCAGGGAAGCAGTGCATAACAGAGCACAATGGATTTCATCCAGTGTTTCTGCAGCCATCAGTTCTGAGAACGGCATATCATAATCTCATTATGAGGAAATTCTCGAATCCAATGGGTAATCACATTTCTTAAAATAAATGATAACTGAACACTTAAATGGTTAATGTATATTTTTTATTTAATGTTGATAAGCATTAACACATATGCATCAATGAGACATCATTACAAATAGTAAATAAACAATTAACAAGACTGTAAAAGACAGAATTCTGAACATAAATAAATCACTTAAAAACTGCAATGAATAGTTGTGTACCTCCACAAAATACATAATCAAAATTAGGATATAACAATCTGCTTACACCTGGACTATGTTATCACTCAACAAATTGAACATATTAAAGAAGCAAATGACTGAATGAAATATATTGTAAATGAAATTACATATCTGAATAATTATAGTATATAAAGTTTAAGCAATTCATTATGCAGTAACAACTGCTGACAAAGGATTCATCATAAGAAAAGGGAGTCCTATATCAAACTTGCAAAATAACAAGGAATTTAAAAATAACTTTCAACTAGGAGTCTTGATTAAAGAGTTACACATTAACAAAGGCATCTAGTACATCAGACTAGCATAATAAGAAATCTATAACTTTCAACAAGGCAGTGTCTAAGACCTACACATGAACATGAGACCTAAAAATTAACTACAACAGTTTAAGAAACATGTGTACATCAGATATACACAATAACAAAAATCTGTGGCAACTTTTAACAAGAGCATCAGACTTGTACATTAAGAAAATATCTGTAACAACTTTTAACAAGGAAATCTGTATCTAAATACCTACATAAACAATTCTGACACACCAGATGTATGCTATGAGACTACTGAAGCACTGCATATCTACAACAATACTGCATATGTACTGAGACACCAGTTTTTCATTAGAACATCAGTGAAACTACAAATATTTTATAATTTACAGTAACAAAACTGAGACACTAACACGATGAAATGCAAATGTACTATTATATGCATTATAGTATTTCATCTATTTATTCAAGCCACCATGCCCAAGTGGTTGAAGCTTCGTGATTTAAAACAAAGTTTCTCCTCTAATCAGCCCAGGTATGAGCCCAGCTAGAACTTCAGCTGACTGTCTTAAAAAGTTTGCCTGTTTGCCCCAGATGGTTTCTTCTTGGGACCATTATAATCAGTTTCTCTCCTTCACCAAAAAAACTAACTGGCCTCCACCATATGAATGAAAAATATAATATATAACTTTTAACAAGGAAGTCTGTATGGGACATATACCTTAACAAAGATCTATCATGACTTAACAAGAAATCAATAACAACTTTAAACAAGAAAGCCTGTATCAAACTTATGCATTAACAACTTAACAAGAACTCTAGAACAACAATCCTACATCAAATACATTTTAAAACAAGATATGATAACATTTTAACAAGAGCCTGGTATTAGACTTAAAACTTAACAAGAATCTAATATTATATTTAATTTATTATTTGTCTTTTTCAGGCGAATGCGGTACATTTTATACAGACAACTAGTTAGGTGGTGCTAGGGGTGGCTTGGAAGCAAATACATGTACCATTGCCTGCATGTGCTGTTTCATTGATACGTTCCATGTGCCCTGAGGAAAATGGCCAGTATCATGGGTTTGACACCATTTTAACCATTTCCATATCTAGTGTGCATTTGGCTCACAGCATCATCTTCCTTGGGATGAAAAAACTGCTCACATAGTGGTGGCGGTGCAACAGTTTTGTCATCGCATTGTGGCATAGTTCTTCTTGTGGCTAGCTCAACCACCTCTCTCTGAAGGATTTCAACATAGCCTATTGAAAGAAGACAACATGAATGACATTTATTTTACATGATGTTTAATTACATTCTTGTGCATTTATCACAGTCAACAAAACTTGTTAGATTTAAACTGTTACCTCAGCTTTTATTTACAAAAGTATTTCTGAAAATATATACAGAAAATAAAGAAGCAAGTCTTACCATATGTCCTTTTTGTTTTTACTTTCTTTACAGTGAAATCCCCCTTCTGCTTTGGAAATGCAATCTTGCATTTCAGGTCACCTTCTCTTGTGGTTGCTTGCTCTTTGGAAGAGTTCTCAATTAAATGCAGAGCAGCTAATTTCAGTCTGAAACATAAATCACACTAATCAGAACACATTACAAAATTGTGGAAACAACAAATAATAGTTTATCATAACTACTCTTCACAACAATTTACTGCAAAAGTGACCAAATTTCTTAAATTATACATTTTATGAAAGACTGTTCATCTGTTTCTATTGATGTGGTGAATGTATCAGAAGTGTTAACCGAGCATAAGTCTTTTTTCCCCACATTGGTCTCCCTGTTTTACTCTTAGGTTACTCTTAGACAGACAGGCATAAGAAATCTTCAATTCCTATATATTTTGTTAAAACCCTGGTTTGGCACCTTCTGAATTGTGATTGTGAAAAAGTGTTTAACACAACCTTACCATCTGTATATCAATACCACATTAGGAAATACTATATTTTCACAAAATATATAGGAATATAAGATTTTTATGGCCACGTTAAGCTCATATTAGTCTTATTTGTTATTCAAAAACAAGATCAGGTAGAAAAAAAAAATGAAATAATTTTATGCCCTTTAAAAAAATGTCTCAACAAAAGCAGACTTGTATAACTTCAGAATTTATACTGAGCTTACCTACTCTGCATCCCAGGGTAAAAAAACCTACATTTTGGGGGCAAAATGATTCATCACCGAATGGTATGCCTCTAAACTACAGGTTTGGACTTGGAGTACTGGAGAGAACATTGGTATATCAGGCTTCATTTGGTTACTTTTAACTAAACATTCAAGTTTCTCCATTACTTTTGTACCTAGAAGAATAAAATGTAAATTATATATATATATATATATATATATATATATATATATATATATATATATATATATATATATATATATATATATATATATATTTAATTGCATTATGCAACTTCAAGTGTTCATTTCAGCATATGGTCCAAAAACGTAGTACATTGGCATGCATTCACAACAAAGATATGAAATATTACTATTTCTACTTACTTATTTAGTATTATTAATGTTGAATTGAATTTTGAATGTTGTTTTACACTCAACATTTTTTTGTGGTTATACTGTATATGTACATGCATAGTGGCAGTCAGTTTTTAATGGCCGAGGAGAGAAGCCAGTTACAATGTACCTGGGAAGCGACCACAAGCCTTTCGCAAGTAATCTGAATACTTTCTCACAAAAATCAACTTGGGCTCCAGTGGGACTCGAACCTGCACTGACAGGAAGTGAAAGAATTCACAATTTAAGGCACAATGCATTAACCAATCGTAAATGTAAAACAGATTGACTGTGACAAAAACAAGGTACTAAAGTTTCACTACAGGCATATTCATATATACACTGTCAGATAAGTTTATACACGTAGGTAGGTATTACAGAAAAAATAGTACCAAGTTGACCAGATAAAAGTACCAAACCGAGATACCATGTACCAAGGTGACTGACATTTGGAAAATATGAGTTATGACTGGACAATTTTATTATAATTCTGTTTTCACTCATTTTTAAATCCAGTTAATTCACTACTTGAACAAATATTGATAATTTAAATACCAGGTTATTCCGTTAAGATGTGTCAAAAGTGTTTGTTCACTGTAATTATTTTACTAGATCTAAATATTTCACATATAAAAAATATTGGTCATCATTTTTTCCACCATGTTTCCTTGGTAATTTTGATGTTATTTACGAAGTTGGTACTTCAAAGATTTGACAATGAAACAAATATTACAAATAAGATGTCACAATCTACAGTACTAAATATTTACTTTTGGCACGCCCCTGTACGTGTGGTATAAACATAATAAATACACTACTTGGGTGTGTATTTACATCAATACAACTTTTGTGGAAAATACTAAATAGTTTTCAGACCACATTCGACAGTCATCTAGGCTACAATCCAACGATATAAAAATCTATTAAATTTAACTTACTCGTTGTACTCTCTCTTCTGGGAGGCCCGTCTTGTTTTTTTGGGAGTACAGTACAGCTGTAAAATGGCGAGAACACAACAACGAATGTTTCGTCCGCCCGTTCCAATTCTTCCTTGAATTATGCACAAATGTAATCTGCTGGTGCAAAATACATCCTCTGCAATCTCCGTCATCATATTACATCCACCAGCGACGCATCGTCTTCCTTCTCTCGAACTTACTGACATACTGTTGGCGACTATGCAGCCATGTTTGTACACAAACTTCGCCAAACGTTTCAGATTTTTCCTCGTTCACACTTGGCTAATCGGTTAATATTCCAGCAAAATATTACATCTTTATAATTGTAAAACTAATACTTCCAAATACTACTTAAAACAAGAACTATAAAATTAAATTAACTCTTTAATTCAATGAAAATGTAAGTCAGGTGATGTCCGTATCCTTCTGGCTTAAAACTTATCCGATATGGCTGTCCGTTACTGTTGTGACGTCACAGCACATCCGATTCGAAAACCGCGCGTTTAGCAAAACTATTCAGGTGTGAATTAGGGTTTTCTCGCAATATCTCTCTTAATACATTACCGATTACGGTGCAACTTCCAGGATGACTTTATTTTTCACTTGACTACAGAATATCAAAAAATCATTTTGCACTGCAGGTACCCTTTAAGTATAATGTCTAAGTATGAAGCGTGTGTGCTTGATTCTGTTGTATCTTTAATTTCTAGTTCGCTGGGATATATCGCATTGATATATGTATGAAAATTGTCATTATTAATTGACAAAACGTCATCGATATATCTAAATGTCAAATTAAAGGACACCGCCAACTTTTTCTTCTTTTGATTCAGCAGTTTCTGAATGATGTCTGCTTCGTAAGAATAAAGGAACAGGTCGGCCAATAAAGGAGCACAATGGGTTCCCATGGGAATGCCGACAGTTTGTTGAAAGACCACGTCTCCAAACATTACAAATATATTGTCTATTAGAAATTCCAGCATGTTTTTATATCAACTTCAGTATATTTATGTGTAGAATTAGAGTGGTGTTTGACGAAATAAGTATCCTGATAGCCAATCACTAGATATTTAAATTTTCGGGTACCACCTTTAGTGAAAAAACAGTTGTCTATGATGCTGAAAAGTCTTTCTTTTAATTTTTTATGTGCGCACAATATATCTAAACTGTGCGCACAATATAACTAAACTGTGTGCACAATATATCTAAACTGTGTGCACAATATAACTAAACTATGCGCACAATATAACTAAACTATGCGCACAATATCACTAAACTGTGCGCACAATATAACTAAGCTGTGCGCACAATATATCTTAACTCTGTGCACAATATAACTAAACTCTGCGCACAATATAATGAATGTTAAACTGTGGGTACAATATAGTTAAACTGTGCGTACAATATAACTAAACTGTGCGCACAATATGATATAAAATATACTGTTTTCTATGCCACTTAAGGGGCACCGTAGTAGTTGAACATGTTCATGACCAGGACTTCATTATATATTTAATCATTGTCAAGTAAGCAGAATATTATAAATCTTTTGATGTTTTTAACATCTACATTTAATTATAAAAACCATTTAGATTTGAAGCAAATTCGCCGATTTCTAGTAAATGCTGTAAATAAATAAATTACACATACGTTCTATTGGAGTAACATTTACATAAACCTAATGATTTTATACCGTACAGTAAGCAAAGCATATCACCGTGCATATATAAATATACTAATTTCCATAAATTATCGCCTATTTTCTTGATAATGTAAAAGTGATTGAACAATTTAGTGATGATTGAACACTTTAGTGATATAAAAAATCAGTGGTTTAAAACTAGAAACGAATAAGTGTTGAACGTTATCGTCACAAAATATCAAGGGATTTTGGTTAGCACAAAATGTTCATTTTCATTAAATAAGTAATCCCCATTGTATGTCCACCAAATAAAGACACACAGAAGTGAAATAAAACTTTTGACGAGTATCTTATACAAACTTATGGGGCATTAGCTGTGATTTTGTTTCAGAACAATTTCCCCTTTTAGCTACTTAGATTGATATACAATTACACAAAAGAGATACACAGGCATAAAATTCCTAACTCCTTGATATTTTATTAAAATTTCCCGAGAAACCCAGGTTTGACACTTTTTCATTTGCAAGTCGTTAACTCAACATTACTTTTTATGGCACGCCAAAATCACATTAATGAGTTAAACTTAGTTTTTCTCAGTTAAACCCATTTTTTCTCCAGTTAAACCTAGTTTTTCTCAGTAACCCACATTTATTGGAGAAAAACTAGGTTTAACTGCGCCAAAATCACAAAAATGAGTTAAACCTAGATTTTGTCGAGAAACACCTAGTTGAACTGAGAAAAATTAGATTTAACTGCGCCAAAATGACATTAATGAATATTAATATGACTTTGGCGCAGTTACTCCTATTTTTTCTCAGTTAAATCTATTTTGTTCAGTTAATGTGGGTTACGAGAAAAACTAAGATTAACTGGAGAAAAAATAGGTTGAACTCGTAACCCACTTTACCTGAAAAAATAGGTTATACTGAGAAAAACTAGGTTTATCTCGAGAAAAACTACAATTAAGTCGTTGTTGTAATTTCGGCGTGCTTCAGCATTTAAATCTAGATTTCCTCAGTAAAACTTTGTTTTTCTTCAGTTAAACCTAGATATTCTCCGTAACCCACATTAACTAGAGAAAAACTAGGTTTAATATATAAAAATTTCAGATACCAAAGTATAAATCAATAGAATGTCCAGGACACAGATACAAATCCGGTAAAAATGGACAAACACGGACCTCTGGAAACCAAGAGGTGGGATCAGGTGCCATGGAGGAGTAAGCATCCCCTGTCGACCGGTCACACCCGCCGTGAGTCCACAGTCAAGTCCAACGAAACAAGTGAGGAGTGTATCCTCGTCAAATTTGGTACAGACGTCTCAACAACCGCCAACATAAAGGCAACTCAACATTTCACTTAGTGAAACAGAGTAATCGCAAACAAGACCATTATACCAACCGTAAAATTTGCGGAACGTTGACATTAAACGCGGTTTTCGATATCCCTGTGTCAATAATTTGTCAGTGAGTAGTTTACCTCTGTATATGAAATCTTCATATGTTGTGCACGCCCTGGCATATCGGATCATTTGTGAAATATAAACTCCATATGCGGGTGACAGAGGGATATTACTACTTAAATGTGGAAAATTTACGATGGGAAAGCCGAAATCGTCGCGTTTATCGTATAGCTTAGTTGCTAATTTCCCGTCTGTGTTTATTTTAAGTAAAATGTCTAGGTATGAAGCTTGTGTGCTTGATTCTGTTGTATCTTTAATTTCTTGTTCGCTGGGATATATCGCATTGACATATGTATGAAAATTATCATTATTAATTGACAAAACGTCGTCGATATATCTAAATGTCAAATTAAAGGACACCGCTAACTTTTTCTTCTTTTGATTCAGCTGAGAAAAACTGGGTTTGATTGTGCCAAAATCACAAAAATGAGTTAAACTTAGATTTTCTCTGTAACCCACATTAACTGAAAAAAAGGTTTAACTGAGAGAAACTAGGTTTAACTGCACCACAATAACATTAATGAGTATTACGTGCAGTTAAACCTAGTTTTTCTGCAGTTAACTTGGGTTACGAGAAAAATTGGTATTAACTGGAGAAAAATTAGGTGTAACTGAGAAAATCTAGGTTTAAATGATGAAGCACACCGAAATTACAACAACGACCCACATAAACTGGGGAAAATCTAAGAAAAACCAGGATTAACTGGAGAAAAACTAAGTTTATCTGAGAACAACTAGGTTTAACTCATTAATGTGATTTTGGCGTGACATAACTATTTGTATATAAATACGACAATGGAGCTGACGTAGTTTTACAAAATAAAGAGGAATATAAGTATAAAAAAGTAAGGAAGTTCATAAGACAATATACAAACCTGGTAAACATTAGATAAGTACAAACCTATGAAAAGACAAAGATTGGATGCTGTGCCATGTATGAATATCACCCGTTTATCGGTCACACCCACCGTGAGTCGACAGTCAAATTCAAATGAAATGAGTGAGGAATAGACACTCGTCAAACTTAGTATAGACAACCCAACAACCACTATCAAAAAGGTTACTCAACATTTTATTCAATCAAGTATAGTAGCTCCAAACAAGATCATTATACCGACCGCACAATTTGCGAAATGTTGACATTAAACGTGCTCTCTGAAATTCTTGTGACAACAGCTTATCAGTGTTAGAGATAAATAGGCATTTAAATTTGCAGGTCTTACTTTTAGTTGCGGATGCCAAAAGTTTGTATTTAAAAAGATACTCTCTATATAACCAATAATCAAAACACAACATGTATTTCTAAACAGCTTTCAGAAAATATAAAGAGACAAGTTTTCTCCAATTCATGGTACCAAATACACACGACTTTTCGACTTTATACAACAATCCCACATGAAAATATAAAATATTGTCTATATACCTATCTGTTCATTGATAGTCATTATTTCACTGAAAGTCGTACCCTCAAACATAAATACATAGTCATTGGTTATCATGGTACTTATTTCAACAATCAACACTCTGACGCAACACATAAATATGCTGAAGTTGATATAAGAAGATGCTGGAATTTCCAATAGACAATATACAATGCAGTGTTTGAAGACCAGGTCTTTCAGAATACCGTCGGTATTCCCATGGGAACCATTTAGGTATCTTTTTAATCCAGTGTGTTTTTTATTTCATTCAGAAACTTCGAAATCAAACGAAAAGAGGCCAACTGTGGGCTTTTCTTTGACATTTAGAGATACCAAGCACATAAATTATCGCCAATAGTTCACATTATAAAAGTAGTAATACCCTTTTTGTCTGCATATGGTATTTGTATCGTAAATGCTTGTTCAGTATATCAACATTTCATATACGGAGGAACTAATTACTGAAAAATTGTTATCATAAGAATATCAGGAACGTTATGTCAACGATTCCCATATTTTACGGTCAGTATAATTTCATTTGAGTTTGACTGTGAACTCCTGGTCGGTGTGACCAATCAACACGGGATGCTTACTCCTCCATCATGTCACCTGATCCCACCTCTGCTAGTTCAGAGGTCCTTGTTTTTCCAATGTTCGTCAGCTTTATATATTATATCTGGTACCTCCTAACACTTAATACTTTGGTATTTGTGATTTACATACGTGTAATTATATATTATGAATGTGATCACAAACATTCCAGGCAGCATTAAATTAGTTTGATGATTTCAACAATGGTAACCACAACTGAAGGACTCGAACCGTTTGCAATTCATCTATGTGCATATGATATTTTTTATATACGATTCTTAACAATGTCACCCTAAATATCGAGTCATTTGACCAATGAAATCGTAAGAAATTATAAAGAGGTATGATATAGTGTGAGAGAGAAATAATCTTAAAAGCACCAATAAACATAAGATTTGACTTATTTCTGTTTCATATGACTTAATAATTCCTTTAGCAAACTTTATGATTCAAAATCCATGGCCCTGGTGGTGTGGAATCACTTGAAACATTTTTTACCCGGACAGATTTACATTTCAGGTAAGCAAGCAAATATTAGAAATTGCACTGACATGAGTAATCGCTCCTACTTGACACCGAATATCCGGTGGGAAATATAACGTTTTCCCAAGTGAAGCCTGTCTTAACATAAAAGTGAGTAGAACCATCCGTGTTATAATGAAAATGTTACTTCGCCCCGCCTTGTAATCTGAATCAAACTAATAGGCCTGAGCTATTTAATTCAGTTGCTCTTTATACTCTGTTACCTTTCCCTATACATATTTCGGAATATAAAGGTATACAGAATACCGACACACATAAAATGTTTGAATTACCTTCGGCAACTGATTTATAAAATACCTTTACATTATATGCTCCAGTTGCGTATCTTCTCAATACAAATGATTAATGGAGTTATCACGTTCATATCAGGTTAAATGTCGTCCTCACAGAAATACTTTATGTATTTAAACGTATGATTATATAGAATTCTCCTATATCACACTACCGACCAAGGAGTAGTTATATCTTTAATTGAACGTCTTTCCTAACTGGACTGAGCCTGCCCCTAAATACACTTATTAGCTGTGACTTGAATTTAAAGATGTCCAACTTGTTCATAAAATCCAGACGTTGAATAACGATGTAGATTTAAAAAGTAAAAATGGTTAAGAAAGATAAAAGTTCAGGTTTATCAATACGTGTATCTGTAATTACAGTTAACGCAAATCTTAAATATCATCACAATTCAAATATCACCCCCAAACAACTATACCTCTATATTTTCCAAGAAAATCGTCTGATTACGGTGTGAATCGTTGAATACCGTTGAAAAGATGTACTTGAGATGCATCTTATTTACTTATTATTTTTCAGGTATTATATTTTATAATAGCAGTTCTTGTGGGTATAACCTATTATTTATCTCGCATCGATGATTTGAACACTGTAAGAAAGCAACAATATGGACTCTACAACTTTCAACAATAAAGCAGTCAAGCATTCATAATTGGTTTACATGGTGGGTCGTCGACCGCCAAGTAGATAGTTTCCTATTCACTACAGCTATATAGTAATAAAACTGATTTCGTGGGTGTATATGATAAAAGTCTGCCGACGAAATTTGGATTATAAAATCAAGAAGCGCTCGAAGTAGTGGGGAAAGTATCCTTTACTATAATTTTATTTATAGAAACTTGGATATACTGGCGGGACATGGAGAATCAAGGATACGAAGGTAAGATCCGTAAATAGATTCAGGTAGCTGACTAGCTAACACCCATAACCGCTTGATGATTACCTCACCTGCACCCGTCGTAATAACACGTTGGTTGTCTTAATTTCTTTTTACAAAAACTGTAACTTTGATTTATATTAAAACTAGAGATTTGATTTGTGGGAGTATAACAGAAATGTCAATAATATTTGTAGTGGTTATTTGCTGGGAACACATTTTTGCAGAAATCCCTTTTTTAAGGAATTCAAAAATCTATTTCTATAGTGAACTAACATCAATTACAAACACGGTGGATTGACTACATTTGCTTTTAAAATTTCGACAAATCAATCATTTGTAAAAGATGTTTCATGGATGTTTAAATAACACATAATTGTTTGACTTAATTAGTAAACGTATAAATAAAGATACCATTCTACCATGCACCGATGTCGAATTGCTAGATGCTAATTTGTACAAGTCAAACATGTCAGTCCGGTGTATGAATACATTGGTCAACTTAACGGTCAGATCTATATGTTTATATGTAGTAAGATAAATATAGTGATAAAAAACTAACACAATCTTCTAATCCTAGGGGAAATATGACACTTGAAATCAGTCAATCGACAAATGTAAATAATCGAGTATATTAGTATGTAGGATTTGGCTTCGATTGTAAACTTGAAAATTAAAGTCTTTGTAATTTAGGAGTAAGGACAACATCGGTGTTTGCAGACATCTGCTAATATTTTCTGTTGGATTCGAAGTTTGTCAAAGCCCACATACTGATATATTCCACTGGCGTTTGAAAGTACATGTGTGATTTAACTTTAAGGTATAGGAACATAACCATGTAAATGATTTGACCTTGGTTAAATGCTGCTTATATGTGTATCAACAGAGTGCAACTAGTTAATCCCCATTTGACACTATATTTCAGTATACATATAACTGCAGACAATAAGTGTTGTTTTACCGGTGTTTCTACTGCTTTATGTCTGTACAAAAGAATATGAATGTGGCATTGATGACTCAACAGGGGTAGTTTCATTACAAACAGACGATATAAGGTTTGTTGTAAGAAGTGATTAATGTCCAGAATAACATCCGGAAGATACGTTTCATTTATATACCATATAAGAAAAGGTCGTCGTTTATTTAAATGCACCCTTTATAATAAAAATCTGTGCATTAACCCTTACACCTCACATTTTGAACTGTCGTTTCTGTTTAAAATAAATCTTTGACAGACAGGTAATACAAATATTTTAATCTTATTTTCCCTATCACTCATAATTGTTTTCGATATGTGATAATTACTGTGTAAACACGCGAGGTGACGATAGTACTAGTGAACAGAACATAGGCGTAGGAAGCGGGGAGGGAGTGGGTTACCGCTCCCACTTTTTCAATACTATGTTTTTTATATTATCAACACATTTGAATTCTAGACTACCTTATCATACTCATGCATTTGTGTTTGTTGAGACTAAATTTATTTTGAGTAAATGATAAGTATGTCAATGTTTGGCCGAGATAAAAACGGGTGGCAATGTGATATTTTGTAAAACTCTCTGGGGCTATTAAAATTGAACATTTCTGGGAACCATACCCGGGACTACGGGGAAACGGTGATTTTGTGTCTGGAAGCTATACAATACTTTATCAGGCTATCGAATTAATCTATTAACGAAATTTTTTACTGTGAAAGAGGTCATAATTCAGTGTCTGGTGGATACTCGACCGAACATCTGCAATTATACCCTGATTATAAGCAATTTATTTGTTGCCCCAACTTCATTTTGAAAAGGATAATCAATATGAATTATTAGTGTATTACTAGGTGTATTTTCGCGTCTTGATTCAGAAAATGCATCAACGGGATTCCAATTTTCAGTTATTATCTGAAAGATGCGTAAAACCCGATCTGTAATGAAATATTGTGTCACAATTAGTCCAACACTTAGACATATGTGCAGTGATCAGGGACAGCGTGACCCTTAAAGTTGATAAAACGTACGTAAAACCTGTAATTTTTCAATAAAAAGTCGGAAAGATTTTTGCGCCTCGCTCCACTCGGCCAATATATTTTATATTTGCACCCCTGCTAACTTTAAATCCTCACTCTGCTTTTGATGAGGTATGTATTGCCTAAACAGTTTGGGAAAATGATAATTTTATGTCACCGGCCTCAAAAACACCTGCTTTTGTATTTTACAGGATCCACCAGTGTTGTATATGTTTATTGCATAATCAAAACGCATATTTTCAAAGCGAAACATTTTCCCCCTCCGATATTTATTTGCTTCCTACACCACTGCAGAAGAATGCATTCATCCTCCCCTAAGTAAACTAAGTCGTGTCCTCTACGAATATCGGTAAAGTACAGTATTTTACTGTTGTAACTAGTGTATAGAAGATTATATTTGTCCTATACGACTATCGGTAACGTACAGCATTTGACTACTATAACTAGTGTATAGGAGAATATATTTGTCTTCTACGACTATCAATAAAGAACACTGTCTTCTCCACTACGACTATCGATAACGTACATTGTCTTCTCCTCTACGACAATCGATAACGTACATTGTCTTCTCCTCTACGACTATCGGTAACGTACAGCATTTGACTACTATAACTAGTGTATAGGAGAATATATTTGTCTTCTACGACTATCGATAAAGTACAATGTCTTCTCCTCTACGACAATCGGTAGTGTACATTGTCTTGTCATCTACGACTATCGGTAACGTGCATTGTCTTGTCCTCTACGACAATCGGTAACGAACATTGTCTTGTCCTCTACGACAATCGGTAACGTACATTGTCTTGTCCTCTACGACTATAGATAACGTACATTGTCTTGTCCTCTACGACTATAGATAACGTACATTGTCTTGTCCTCTACGACTATCGGTAACGTACATTGTCTTGTCCTCTACGACTATCTGTAACGTACATTGTCTTGTCCTCTACGATTATCGATAACGTACAGCATTTGACTATTATAACTAGTGTATAGAAGAATATATTTGTCCTCTACGACTATCGGTAAAGTTCAGCCTGTTACTGAAGCAGTACATAGGAATACATTTGTTCTTTTATTGTCTATTGAATTACAATGTATTCAAAATAAATTTGGGTCTCAAATATTTACAACTTTTATTTTAGTGGAAAGATTACATGGCAATAAAAATAATAAACTTCAGAGAGTCATTATACATTTGGAAGAAACACCCATTTCAAAAGTGTGTTTTACGACCAAGCAGAGATGTTAATCTATTTATATATAGAAAAGATCACTGGATAGTTAAACAAAATACTGAAATAATTACAGTCAAGGGACCATGCTTCGTTTTGATTTATTTACTGTTTAAACTATTGGTCAAATAAAAACTAAATCGTCGATAGTAAAACTTACCAAATGACCATTAAAGATGCTATCAAACCACACAAATGTGGTTTGCTTTTGGTGTGTGTCTTTGTAATTGTCGGTCATTGAATTTTGTGTGTTATCGATTCACTGCATTAACAAAAATATGCGAAAACAGTTTATGTTAAGAAAAAGAATCAAATCAAAGTAAAATTGAAGAAGTACCAATCAATAATAAAAAACTCAAGTCCATTATAACACGACGAATTAGATGTGCAAATTGTCTCAACATGAAGAACAATTACTAATCCCAAACGGGATAAGACCAGGTGTCCGGAAGGAGTCAGCGTCTTCTGCTTGCATGCCACACCCGTCGCAAATGTTCCATGGAATCCTTTCTAGTTCAATGAACGGGTCAAATGGTCAAAAGGTCAAGTATGGTGATGAGATCTAGTTCGGTGAAAGTTATGATTGGTGAAATGGAGTCACTGTCTGTGGCCGTGATCCAGAATACTATCAAATATCTCTGAGAGGGGACTTCATAATGTTTAACAAGATCCCCTTATCGACCATTAATATTCTTAAACGACGACTCCAAGCGTTCAACAACGTAACCTTGTGTAAATAGTTTATTGGCTAGTCGTTTAGCTCTCAGAATAAAACATTCAGAAGAAGAGCATGCCCTGGCATAACGTATAAGTTGTGAAATGAAAACGCCATAGGTAGGCGAAGATGGAATATTACTACTTAGAAGCGGGAAGTTTGTGATATGGAGATTGAAATATAAAAAAATTCAGATACCAAAGTATAAATCAATATAATGTCCAGGGCATAGATACAAATCCGGTAAAAATGGACAAACACGGAGCTCTGGAAACCAAGAGCTGGGATCAGGCACCATGGAGGAGTAAGCATCCCCTGTCGACCGGTCACACCCGCCATGATTCCACAGTCAAGTCCAAATGAAACAAGTGAGGAACGAAGCCTCGTCACAATTGGTACAGACGTCTCAACAACCGCCAACGAAAAGGCAACTCAACATTTCACCCAGTGAAACAGAGTAACCGGAAACAAGACTATTATACTGACCGTAAAATTTGCAGAACAACACATTAGATATATAAATTGTCTCAACATGAAGAACGATTGCCAATCCCAAACGGGATAGGAGCAGGCGTCCTGATCCCTTTGCTAGCATGCCAAATTCGTCGCAAATTTATATGGAAACCTCTCGAGTTTAGTGAAAAAAGAATACATGTATTTAAAAAATTAAGAAAATTAGAAGTTTTTGTCATATAACTTTTAATTTAAATAAGACAATAAATTTGAAAGTGCTCACTCTACTGGGTAATATAAAATAATAGATTGGAGCTTAAAACACAAACATGCCAGAGGATAGATTAGGTATCATCAATAGTTAAGTATACCTTTTACACCAGCAGTCGATATCTACTTAAATGGAACGACTCAATTTTATTATAATTCAAAATGGTCAACTAAATAAGAAATTAACAAAGGGTCTCGATCTCTTTCTCACATTTCAGAACACCTGGCTTTCGTCTGGAGACCAATAGAGCTGTACGGGTAACGTAAAATTCCCAAAGTTTTAAAAGTATTCGTATCAAAACATACGACTTCTCTACTCTTTACACATTACTTCCACTTACACATACTTAGAAGTTTTATGGTCGATACGGGGATCTTGTTAAACATTATGAAGTCCCCCTCTCAGAAATATTAGATAGTATTCTGGAACACGGCCACAGACAGTGACTCCGTTTCACCAATCATACTTTTCACTGAACTTGACCTCATCACCAAACTTGACCTTTTTACCGAATTTGACCTGTTCATCGAACTAGAAAGGTTTCCATGGAACAATTGCGACGGGTGTGGCATGCCAGCAGAAGACGCTGACTCCTTCCGAACACCTGGTCTTATCCCGTTTAGGATTCGTAATTGTTCTTCATTTTGAGACCATTTGCACATCTAATTCGTCGTGTTATAATGGACTTGAGTTTTTGATTATTGATTGGTACTTTTTCAATTTTACTTCCACATAAAATATCAAAAGATAGACTTTTTAGCATCATAAACAAATGTGTTTTAGCCATTATTGGCAAGTAACTGCTGAGTCTTGCAATATGTCTATCTTTGTGTAGTTTTGCAGTTTATGTATTCAATATAGATATGGTGGATCGAAATCAATATCTAAATTTATTTCTTCAAGACATATATTCCGATATGTAGTGTTTATTGCAGTAATGTCAGTAGTCAATAGCACAAGTCTAAATTTTTGGCACTTCATGTGAAGCTTGTAACATCTCCAAATCAGTGAAAGTTTATTGGCGGTGTGTTAAACAACAATAAGACAAAATATTATATAGACAAAATACTGACAGAATCATTTAACAGACACAAATTGGATCATGCACCCATGGAAGAGAGAGAGAGAGTATATGGTGTTGATTCGTTCCACACAGCGACTCTGGATGTGGTGTTATGTGTAAACCTTATTATTCGCCGCCAGGAGGCGGCGAATATATTTCAAATTAAGTTAGGAAGTAGTATATGGAAGGAGCTGTTAGTTTCTTTGAACGCGGAAGTAATGACGTAGTAATTTTATTTGAGGCAAAAACGCTATTAAATTTCAGATATGAAAGTGATGTTGGTTTGTTTCATAAATAATCAGCATCTAAATTTTTTTAATGCAATTAAGGTATAATACCGCGTTTCGTATTTTTGAAATAACGATAAGTGGGAGACATTAGTCGAAATGATGGGAGCAATCATTACGTGATTGCTTTTGATTTTGATAAGAGCATGATATCCTATTATATAAGTTTAGTGGACGACGGAAACAAAAATGTTTTTTATCATTTAAAATGATTTCGTTTGTGCAAAACGGAATAAATATAACACCGAAAACGAAATGTGTCGTATGAAATATTGATGATTGGGAGAACAACAAAGTGAAAACGGGTCGGACGATTTACCGAAACAGACCTTAATTACCGAAGCACACCATTTTTACGTTTATTTCGACATAAAACTGTAGTACATGTAGTACATGTTAAAGTCTACATATAATAAAATGTTACTTTTAACACGAGTTTTGTGTAATAATGGATAAAGTCAGAATTATCATGTTAAACAAGATCGAACCACTCTAGCCGGCTAGGCCAACAATGAACGAAACAGACTGGAATATGGACTTGTTTTAAAAAAAATAATTCTGAATTATTCCATAAATGTTTTTCTAAATTACGTTTTATATTCTTGATATATACTAATATTTAATACATTTTCTTAAAAAAAAAATTCAAGTTCTTCACCATTGTTGACAACCATTATGCAGAACAGTGAGAATTACTGCAACTGTCATTTTGTAAACTTTTACATATATAGACATTGCTACATCGCTGATGTCAATTGCTATATAAACACTACTAAAATGAATGATTACACTGGATGAATTTGACCAGGAACATGATGACCACTCCATTTCTCACTACTGTCTGTGAACTTGGTGTTAGTTGACGGGAAATCGCCGTTAAGTTAGTTCTGTTGACTCCATTTTCATAAAAATGTTATCTGGTGGGACTTTTTGTAATAATAGATATTAAGTAACTGAAAGCTTGCATTCATTTATTCCCAAACTTCCTTTGAAATACCTTTGGCGGCGAATTGATGCTTTGCATCAAATTTTTCTTGTACACAATTTGTATAGACGACCAAAACTAGAGCAAGATCAAATATCTGGTATCATGTTTAAACATTATACACAATTTATGTAGACGACCAAAACTCTATCAAGATCAAATAACTGGTTTTATGTATAAACCTTATGCACAATTTGTATAGACGACCAAAACTCGAGCATTTCAGATAGTGAAAACTGACAAGAATCATTAATATAGCAATCTTTAAAACATTATTTTTTTTACTTTAAACAATTTGATGAAAGCCAGTAATAATATGGGGTAGGACATCGTTATTTTACGTACATACGTAATGTAACAGGCCATTGACACTATTGTTTAAGTCAACTCTATGTTCAGTGTCATTTTAATCCCAAATACATATCTACATTGATGTTAACAAAAGCTACCTCATATCATATGCTAAAAGTTAAAAATTCACAAATATGCTGCGTAAAAAGCATAAATTATGTGTATTTTAAAATAACTTTGAAGATATCGATTAAATTCTTGAAAATCATTGTCATAATACATTATATACGACACTGACACGTCATGCATTAGTTCATAAACGTGTTGTTATTTCATGCAAAACAGGAAAATGCTTGTTAAATATATTGCATACAGTTGTTATTACCCAGCGACGAATAAGGGTGTACTGTTCTATTCCTTCCGTCTATCCGCATTATTTGAATTTGTATCTTAAATGAAGCTCTGGTTGCTTCAACACGCGTTTTTATAAATCTCAAGAGTTCCATAACATTATTAAAGAGTTTTTCTTAAACTTATGCTGTTTTAAATCTTGCATGTACATTCAGAAGTTTTACCTGAATGTACAGTAACTCAATCGAGATAACGTGGGTGATTTGAATTACGTCAGATTTGGAATTCTGTTATAAAGGAGATACGTAATTCTTAATTTCCTAATAAACACGTGGGTGACTTTTTATTGACTCCTTGGTAAATTTATTTTGATGATTCAGAAATAATTTCAACAGATGTCTCCTAAACGATAAAAGTCAACCATGATGAATTATGGCGTTTTTAACACCTGAAATCATACGTGTGCATTCTTTACTGCGTCGTCACCAACATTTTGCCAATAATCTCGAAAATTCATGCTACAACCGAGACTCAGTTCAATTTAGTAAAGTACAAACAGATCCAGAAAGAAATGTACGCTTCGAATCTACGACGCAAAGATCCATGCAGTAAACGTCGTTGTAGGAATCATCATACGAACAAGACAATCTATAACAGGAAAGCTACGGCAACATGTAAGACCTATAAAGTAATATCACTGTAGATGATAGATCACTTTATGATACATGAGTAAACAAAGAGAACCTTGTTTGTAAATGTCAATCACACCTAAAGATAGATACATTAATGAATTATCATGTCTCTGTCTGGGGGAGGAATTCTATGAACGGATTAGATTCGGTCGAAGCCAGCCATTTTGTCACTTAGGTAACTATGGAGAACAATCAATCCGTCTGCGTCCATCGTTGTACCGCTGACGGTAATAGATTTTCAGTTTCTTCTCCAAAACCACGACCAAATATCTTAATTATGTATCATCCCTAGAGTGAGCGAATGTGTGACAAAACGGAATTTTATGAAGACATTTCGTCCTCTATAATCTAAACGTTAGGGTATAAACTATGGCAGATGATGCAATATTTTTCAAAATATGTATCTCTCCCCTTGGATGATGAGCAAGGTATTTAAAATATGAAATGACTATTTGGGTAAAAGCTTCTGTTGATAAACAAGGGACACAGACGACTAGGTCCTTCCGGCATCGTATCTTCTCTAATGAGCGTTAACAACTGAGACAACGTTTGTGTAACATATCCAAAGTCTTTTTGTAATATTTTGATGTAAATTCCGTAAACTAAGTCTTCACTCTGGATGATAAATGTATATGAGCTAAATAATCATATGTCCTAGATAAGTATATGAGCTAGATAATCATGTGTCCTAGATAAGTTTATGACCTAGATAATTATATGTCCTAGATAAGTATATAACGTAGATAATCATATGTCCTAGATAGGTATATGACCTAGATAATTATATGTCCTAGATAAATATATGACCTAGATAATTATATGCCCTAGATTCCCATATGTCGCAGATAATAAAATAATCAAAGCAAACATTCTAAGCCACAGTCAGTGCATCATCAGATGGAACTCATTCCGCTGACATAGCATAATCTGCATAGGGTATTTGAATGTCTCGTAAACACATACTAGTCAACCTCCGTTGTGTTATACCATTACATTCACTGTTATTAAAATTTTAATGCATTGAAAAGTATTTATTTTCACACGAACTTTGGAGGGTTTTAGTGATCATAAATAGTTGTGTTATCTCGCAAATATTGCATTTAAGAATAATCGAAGCACCATTAGAATACGACGATTTAGATGTGCATTGGTCCTCAACTGTGGCTGTGACCGTGATCCAGAAAACTATCTAATATTATTGAGAGGGGGACTTCATAATGTTTAACAAGGTCCCCGTATCGATCTTAAAACTTCTTAAACGACGATTCCAAGCGTTCAACAACGTAACCTATTGGCGAGTCGTTTCGCTCTCAAAAGAAAACTTTCATAAGAAAAGCATGCGCTGGCATAACGTATTAGTTGTAAAATGAAAACACCATAGGTAGGAGAAGATGGACTTAGAAATGAGAAGTTCGTGATATGGAAATTGAAATCGTCACGCTTGTTATAAAGGGGTGTGTGAAGTTAGCCGTCCTTTCCATCTCTAGCTCAACAGGACATATCTGCCCGAGGTAATTCTGAAGTTCTGAATTACTTACAGGGTCGAAAAATAAAAGACTTGATGCTAGTAATATGTTTGAAATTTGGAGACTTTAAATGTTCCAACAGTTCTTTTGAATTCTTTACGATCCACATCTGATTGACTCCGCTTTTTGATTAGACCGAACTGTGAACTTTCAATACCAAGATTCTGTTTTATAAACAAATACGATCATAAAAATGAAACTATGTGCATCGATTCCATTCAACCGTGAAATCTTCGCTTGAAGATTTAAATGATTTGAATTTGTTTTATATCTAAATGTCTTATAGACCTGTAAATTTGTGTAGTGAATCAATGCGAAATTATAGATATAAAATAACTACATGTCACGGATGTGATATTTGTTATATATAAATAAAAATAATAGTCAGTCTGGTCGTATTAATATTAACGTACATGTAATTACTAATACATTAATTCAAATCTGCCTCTTTACTCCTTTGTATGAATGTGTGTAGCGATTTGTGTGTGAATGCATTAGAAAAAAATAGTGACGGACAGACTGAACAATTGACTGAATTTTTAAATAGCGCATGCGTATGTACATATAAAACCGGCTTGACCAGCGCGAATATTGGGGAGATTTTATAGAATTGTACTAAAGGCGTCAACTGCCAGTTTTCTAAAACTAAAGCGAATTTGTATATGGTCAAGCAGGTAAGCGAATATTTTATTTAACTGTTTAAATAAATTGTATTTAATCCGCGTAAATGTTACATTAATCATAGATTTTTGAATTATAATATATATAAACATTTGTCCTAATTTTAATTGCAAGTGCTGTAATAATTTACAAATCTTATGCATGTATATGTATGTTATGATGTTTACTGTAATCGGAACGTATATAGTAATTTCAATGTATTTGTGATATTGTAGGACACAAAATAAATCAACAAAATCTACACAAGAAAGAAGTATTAACCAACTTTATTAAAATAAAATATATTGAACTCCGAAAATATATCAATTTGTGATATATGATTCCCGGTGACAATGGAGCCCCCAGTGAAACGTGGTCTGCTGCCATCACAAAATTTATTCAACATCAAGTAGAATAAAATTATCACTTCTTCAAATACAAATTGCGACAGCGTATCTATATGCAGTGAAGAGAATCATCTGTCTTGTGGTTACCTGTGCCGTAATTGATTGATAGCGTATCGATACAAATTTTTCATACAAAACCGGTCCAAGGAAACTGAGCGTCAGCCGAATTTTCATGCTAGTGACCGTCAACTGAATTGTTCATTCAGAATTTGCCTGTGTACTCATTTTGCTATTCATTGTGATCAAGTGAATTGTGTTCAGAATCTAGGATTCCGTCCTCGCCGAACACGGACAACAAAATCGAATATACGTTTCAACATACGTTTACCTTACGTTGTGTTTCCATTTTAAAAACTATTTTACTGTGACAATTTGACTGCATCTATATTATGAACTTGAATTTACTTATTTCATGAACTTTACTTATTGATATTTAATGTTATATCATATTGTGTGAGAAAGCCGGCATATTAATTGAGCGAGAGGGTGAATGTTTTTTTTCTTTCATTTTTCTCCAACTTGTGCTAGCTTACAGAATTTCTAATCTTTACAGGTCTAGACATATCACAATTTTTAAAAAAAAAAAAAAAAAAAAAAATTGAAACTTAATTGAATAGGAATTTAGAAAATTATTCTAAATTTGCGTTAATTATAAATCAAACATAGCTATTTATTAATACCTACATGTGAATTAGAACGCAACAAAGCGCTCTGCGATTTTTTTGACAAAGAGTTACTGAACTTGAATTACAGTGTGAAAATACAGTGTGCTTCGAAAGTTTTTCTTTTCAAACATTCACTTACTAACAATCATTATTAATTAATATTTGAAACTATCCATTAATATAAATACAAAGTGAAAATGAATTAGCTAGATAGTACAATTTTAAGTGTATTATACTATTAATGCTTAATTTTATTTCAGAGAAGCTGAATTGATATTATATTAATGCAAATTAATTTCAGTTTCAGAGTTCAGAGATTGTTTACACATCAATTGTATTTTAATCGTAACAATTCATAGTATTGTTCCGTTTTTCCCCTGTATATTCCCTACTCTCTTACGCAGTTTAAACGCTTGATTCGCGATTTTTTTTCTCCAATTATCCTGCGGTGAGCTACACTACGGAACTGGCTGGTTATCGTGAGTAAGGTAATTATATATTATATAAATTTTCAATTTGTAAATAGAAGTTGTTATTCTGGAATGCTGTACTTTGAAGTATATATTGTTTTGTCTATGTAATTACTTTGAGTGTATACTCAATTCCTACTTTAACAATGGCACAAAGTGAACCGGGAAAAATTAGAAAAGCTTATTGAGAAATGTTAAGAAGGATCCATCAAGGTATAAAATCTTAACACATATAGAGTATGAACAGCTTCAAGAACCAGCTGAATTTATAAAACAAGTACCCCAAAAACAGGATCACAAATTTGAGTTCAAGTCTCCAAATTTGAGTCAATTCCCTCGTCTTAACCATATTGCTAAATGCAACTAACAATCCCTCAGCTAGTTTTTATACAACAAAAATATACCTTTGTTTACTATCTCTAAATTGCCCATGTTTAGTGGTAATGATGGTCAACCAGAAAGGTGAGAGGTATCATTTGATGTGTGGCAATATGAAGTGAAATGTTTGTTGAATAGTAACCAATATCAGGAACATGTCCTTTTGCAAGCGATTAGAAATTCTCTTAAGGGTACTGCGAGATCAATGCTTGTTTCTCTTGGTGAGCAAGCTACAGCTCATGATATACTTACGAAACTTGATGGTTTTTATGGCAATGTAAGTACTTGTGAAATTTTAATGCAGTCATTTTTATAATGATTGTCAAAAGGAAGGTGAGTCAATAGTTGCATATGGTTCACGTATAGAAGAAACACTCATTAAGGCTATCAATAGCGGTCATCTTAATATGTCAGTCAAAGATACTCTTTTGAAAAGTAAGTTCTGGACAGGAATTAAGAAGTCAGCAATTACGACATAGCACTCGTCATCATTATGACAGTGATCTAGATTTTCAGTCTTTATTACGAGAAATCCGCAAGGTTGAACGTAGATAATCATATGTCCTAGATAAGTATATGACCTAGATAATTATATGCCCTTGATTCCCATATGTCGCAGATAATAAAATAATCAAAGCAAACATTCTAAGCCACAGTCAGTGCATCATCAGATGGAACTCATTCTGCTGACATAGCATAATCTGCATAGGGTATTTGAATATCTCGTAAACACATACTAGTCAACCTCCGTTGTGTTATACCATTACATTCACTGTTATTAAAATTTTATTGCATTGAAAAGTATTTATTTTCACACGAACTTTGGAGGGTTTGAGTGATCATAAATAGTTGTGTTATGTCGCAAATATTGCATTTAAGAAGAAAAAAATGAAGAAATACCAATTAATAATCGAAGCACCATTAGAATACGACGAATTAGATGTGCATTGGTCCTCAACATGAAGAACAATTGCGAATTCCAAACAGGATAGGACCAGGTGTCCGGAAGGAGTCAGCATCCTCTGCTGGCATGCCACACCCGTCGTAAATGTTCCATGGAAACTTTTCTAGTACGATGAACGGGTGAAAGTCGTTGAAAAGGTCAAGTTTGGTGAAGAGGTCAAGTTTGGTAAAAAGCACGATTTGCGAAAGGGAGCACTGTCTGTGGCCGTGATCTAGAAAACTATCTAATAATCTATTGAGAGGGGGACATCATAATGTTTAACAAGGTCCCCGTATCGATCTTAAAACTTCTTAAACGACGATTCCAAGCGTTCAACAACGTAACCTTTAGTAAGTAGTTTATTGGCGAGTCGTTTCGCTCTCAAAATAATGTGTTTGAAATTTGGAGACTTTAAATGTTCCAACAGTTCTTTTGAATTCTTTACGATCCACATCTGATTGACACCACTTTTTGAGTAGACCGAACTGTGAACTTTCAATACCAAGATTCTGTTTTATAAACAAATACGATCATAAAAATGAAACTATGTGCATCGATTCCATTCAACCGTGAAATCTTCGCTTGAAGATTTAAATGATTTGAATTTGTTTTATATCTAAATGTCTTATAGACCTGTAAATTTGTGTAGTGAATCAATGCGAAATTATAGATATAAAATAACTACAATCACTGGTGTAAATACCAGTTTGTTTTTACTGACTGCACCAAACGACATCAATCGTCGTTAGCTTTTCAGACGGTTATGTCTTGTTCATCCTTCATCGTACTGAGTGGTTTTATAAAGTGTTGAAGATCGGTAATCCTTTTTGTTACGTTTTGTCTGTTCCCTTTTCAATTAGACATACAAGATGTAAGATAAGATATATATTTTGTGGCATCTGGAAAATTAAAATAGATATAGGTTATACGATATTTAAAAACTCAGCCCTAGGAAAAAGGAGTATTATAACAAAATTATGTAATACAATATATTGCAGTTTTCTTGAATACCCCTATTTGTGGCATTGTGAATAAAGTGTTCGGCTAATTATTTCATATATGTTATTTCTGTGAAACAGATTTTGATTATCCTTTGCAAAGCGTTTGCCTGAATAGTATCGTATTATCTATCTAGTTCTGAAATAAGTCAATATCCCCAAATCTAAACAAATGGTGACATTTAGAATAGGATATTTCGGTCGTCATATTGCATTGAACTTTTATATTTCAAATTCGGAATAAATAGAAATACAGGTATTTTATAAGCTATTAACATAATAGCATAACATAATGTGTCATTGCGTTACAACCACAGAGAGAGAGAGAGAGAGAGAGAGAGAGAGAGAGAGAGAGAGAGAGAGAGAGAGAGAGAGTTTACTTTTTACTGTCAATTGCACCAAATCATCTATAAATTACACGACGCCAGTGAATTATTGTGTATGTATTATTTAGCAAGAGTTATTCCTCTTGCCACATTTAGTACTCTATTAGAGTTACTCCCCGTGCCTCGGAACTCTTGTGATATGAAGGTACAATGTATGTTTTTGTCATTCTGTTTTTGCGGCCATTGGCGAACACAATTAAAATTCATCCTGTTCAACTGGGAGTCCATTCTTATATATTGGCGTGGTGGCAGCGCTTGAACTCACACCTCTTAACACAGCAGGAGTAAGTTGTAAACAATCTAGTATTGGAGTGGACGTCCTACGTGCAATTACAAGCGTGAATAGGGCAGTTTTTTCAATAACTGTATCAGTGAATTTCTCGTGTCCCATGAGCACTGACATATGAACGATAAACCATAGTAACACTGTAACATGGCGATGAACAGAGCACCCAAACAATGGTCACTAACCAAAAACGAAACTATAACTTCCTTCGAAGCATGGCGTCAAAATTTGTTGTACACATTGTCATTAGACGCTAATTTCGCTACATTTTTAGCAGACAACTTTACCTGGACTAGAAAAAATATAGGTAATCCAACCCGCGGCTTACAAAATGATGGAGAAGATGTACCCGAGGCTTCCCGAAGGACTGGTGCCCAAAAACTCGCCCATTTAGAACTTATGTTGGGTCAAATTGCAAATTATTGCCCAGTCATATCACGTAACACTATCGTGAAACAACCAACATCGGTTAATGCAATATGGCAGTCAATAAGAATGCACTTTGGCTTCCAATCAACAGGGGCCCCATTTTTTGGATTTCGACAATATCCATTTAGAACCCGGGGAAAGACCCGAGGATCTTTTCCAACGTCTCACCAGCTTTGTTGAAGACAATCTCCTTACACATGGTTGCGGTATAACACATCATGGTGATGAGCCTGAAATTGACGAGGAGGTCTCGCCAACCGTAGAAAACATTATCGTATTAACATGGCTACGTCTTATTCATAAGGATCTACCATCCCTTGTGAAACAACGCTACGGCACAGAACTAAGGTCTAAGACCCTAGCTACACTAAAACCCGAAATTTCACAAGCATTAGATAGTCTCCTTGATGAGATCCACACTTCCTCAGAATCTAAAGTACTCAGAACCGCATTTTTCAGTGGGTCTAAATCAAGGCCGAACAATAAACGTGATATTCGTAAGACTGACTCCAATCAACGCTCATCTAAAATTTGCCCGCTTTGCGAAGCAGCCGGCCGCCCACGGTTTGATCATTATCTAAGCCAATGCACATATTTACCCCCGTCAGACCGAAAATTCATGAGCCGGGCTCGGTATGCCATCGCGTGTGATGATCAGGAGATTGAAGACGATTCGGCGATGTGTAACATTCCCGATACTGAAGTGCCTACTATTGACACTATCAACACATTACCCACCAGTAGACGCGTCAGCACCAAAAAGTCCCCACAGATTAAGGCATTTTATAACGGTCATCCCCTTAGGGTGACATTAGACAGCGGTGCAGAAATTAGCATGATAAAGACTTCAGTTGCGAGACACATTGGTGCCAATATAAAAAAAAACAACACAAAGTGCTCTTCAAGCTGACGGCGTCACGCCTTTACCCATTATTGGTGAAACACACCTACAACTCACTCGAGATGGCATTTGCTTACATATGGATGCTTTGGTCGTCAACGAATTGGACGAAGATGTCCTAGCTGGGATGCCATTTATTGCCCATAATGACATTACTTTACGGCCATTTAAGCAATACATTAAATTAGGCGATGGATCTGTTATACAGTATGGCATTACCCCTACTGATGACTCCCCTGTAAACCGTGTGAGACGTACCCAAGCACGCTTACTACGAAACAAAGCATCTCATACTGTTGTTTGGCCAGGCTCTTTCCTCGAAGTAGACATTCCAAATGATATACACCCCGAGAGCACCCTCATTCTAGAACCTAGAACCGATATTGGTAGTTCATTAAACTGGCCAAAACCAGACATAATCGAAGCTATTGGAGGTAAAGTCCGTATACCAAACCACAGTTATGAACCTCTCTTAGTGAGGAAAAACGAACATGTCTGTCAAGTACACCTCATTGACACAACATCTGCCCTATCCGCACAACAATGTGCCACAACACCTCAAACTGTCAGACAGACATCCGACCTACAAGGTAACGGGAAGTTTTAACTATCTGTCAGATTCCGTAAAACTAGACCCTGATAACATACTTTCTCCAGAAACAACAGAAAATTTCTGTAAATTACACCAGAAGCACGACAATGTGTTTGACTCCACGTTTAAGGGTTACAATGGGTCCATGGGAGACTTTAAATGTCACATCAATATGGGCCCCGTCTTACCCCCACAACGGAAGGGACGTTTACCCCAATATTCACGTGACAAATTAGATATACTTCAAAACAAGTGTGACGAACTTGAATCACTAGGAATTTTACGCAAACCAGAAGAACTAGGTATTACAGTAGAATACCTCAATCCGTCCTTCTTAGTCAAAAAACCTAATGGCAGCTTTCGCCTTGTTACAGCATTTGAAGATGTTGGCCGATATAGTAAACCCCAGCCTTCTCTTATGCCTGATATTGATTCAACTTTGCGATCAATCGGTCAGTGGAAATATATTATCGTAACGGACCTAACAAGTGCCTTTTACCAAATCCCACTCACGAGATCGTCTATGAAATTTTGTGGGATCGTAACCCCATTCAAGGGCATAAGGGTATACACCAGATGTGCTATGGGTATGCCAGGTTCTGAAACTGCACTTGAAGAACTAATGTCCCGTGTACTTGGGAGACTGCCTTCACGATGGAATCATTGCAAAACTGGCCGACGATCTCTACTGTGGAGCTAACACATTAGACCAACTATTGATAAACTGGGAACGCGTACTCCTATCGTTACAAAAAAGCAGGCCTCTGTCTCTCACCATCAAAAACAATTGTCTGCCCTCAATCAACAACTATCTTAGGATGGAATTGGAGCGCAGGCCAACTTTCAGCCAGTTCACACAAAATCGCAGCTTTAGCTTCTTGCAAGTTACCAGACACAGTTTTTGGACTACGATCATTTCTAGGTGCTTACAAAGTTTTAAGTAGAGTTATCCCCAACACAGCTACTATCCTCGCACCGCTAGAAGATGCCATTGCTGGTCTTGTATCCAAGGACCAAATTCCTTGGACGGACCAACTTCGGACCCTCTTTAATGTAGCTCAACATAAACTAACATCTAACAGAACCATAGTCCTACCGAGACCAAGCGACACTTTATGGATCGTCACAGATGGATCAGTGACTAAGCGAGGACTAGGGGCCACTTTGTATGTAATGAGAGAAAATTCACTATATTTGGGCAGGTTTCTACAGCGCGAAACTGCGAAAACATCAGGTACAGTGGCTACCGTGCGAAATTGAGGCACTTAGCATTGCCGCTGCAGTGAAACATTTTAGTCCTTACATAATCCAATCTCACAACCGAACATGCGTATTGACAGACAGCAAACCGTGTGTGTGCAATCTATAGAAAAACTAGGTCGTGGCGAATTTTCAGCCAGTCCCAGAGTGACTACCTTTTTGTCTACAGCTAGTAGATACCAAGTCATCGTCAGACACCTCGCCGGATCTGCTAACATTCCGTCCGACTTTGCAAGCAGAAATGCGGCCGAATGTAATGAACCACACTGTCAAATATGCAGTTTCATTAACAAGTCGGAGGAATCTGTCGTTCGATCGGTAAATGTCCAAGATATCGTGAACAACAAGTCGTCACTTCCATACACCACACGATCAGCCTGGATCAACATACAAGCGGAGTGCCCTGATCTTCGACGTACTCATGCTCACCTCAAACAAGGCACTCGACCGTCCAGGAAACTCACTAATATTAAGGATGTAAAACGATACCTTGCTAACGTCACAATAGCTAGAGATGGACTCTTAGTAGTTCTTAAAAACGAGCCTTTTGAACCCTCAGCTGATCTTATCGTTGTTCCACGTTATGTTTTGGAAGGCTTAGTAACAGCCATGCATATAAAACTTGACCATCCTACTAAACACCAAATGAATATGGTCATGAAACGCAGCTTTTACGCTCTCGATATGACTAAAGCTATTGACATGGTCTGTGATTCTTGTCACACGTGTGCCGCTCTGAAAAAGACTGTCTGCACGTGAACTTTGGACACAACGAAGTCAGTTCACCCACGATCAATTGCCGTTTAACGACCACAAAGTGATAATGTCTAAACACCATATGCGAGAACAAAATCATGAAAGCAGTTCTCATTCTAAAGCCAAGATACATACTCCTCGCCCAACAAAAAACATTAACATAGGAGACTTAGTATACCTTGTTTGTGACCGAGATAAAACAAAGGCGCGCAACAGATATATTGTGGTCAACATTGAAGGCGAGTGGTGCTTCGTAAAGAAATTCGTTGGTAGTCAATTACGTGCCACATCATACAAAGTTAAATTGTCCGAATGCTTTCGTATACCTAGTGAAATATCACTCAAACCGACACAATACCGAAAAGATGAGGACGATGATAATTGTGACCTGGAGGTCACACCCCACCGTCTGTAGTGCACCCTCCATTTTGATGTTAACGTTCCACCGTTACTTACACAACCTGCAACTGACATTGAACGTATGCAAAACGCGTCTCGCACAGAGACGAATGATACATCACTATCAACCAATAGTGTACCGCCACCAGATATCGTACCGCCACCGGATACAGATACCACGTATATTGATTCGCGTAGTGACTCCGATGATGACCAACAGAGCGTTGTTTCTAGCAGACCTAAACGCAAGTGTATTGCACCTAAGTACTTCCAGGACTATGAACTCTATTAATGACTCGTGTTAATGGCATTTCTAGCCTTTGTTTGGTTAATTTTTAGTTGTCATTAATTTCTGTTATTTCTGGGTATAGTAACCTAAATCGAAAGACAATAACATGAATAAGTTAATTTTACATTTTCTAGAAAGAATTTTAACCTACTAAAGGACATTATCATTTGTTCTTAATCTATAGTGACAATATTCTAAGAAAGAAGAGAAGTCGCGCCAGTGAATTATTGTGTATGTATTATTTAGCAAGAGTTATTCCTCTTGCCACATTTAGTACTCTATTAGAGTTACTCCCCGTGCCTCGGAACTCTTGTGATATGAAGGTACAATGTATGTTTTTGTCATTCTGTTTTTGCGGCCATTGGCGAACACAATTAAAATTCATCCTGTTCAACTGGGAGTCCATTCTTATATATTGGCGCGATTATGAAAATAACTCATTCTTTACAAAAGTAGGATGAAAATAAAAGTAAATATAAAGTAGAGTTTGAACAAAGCAATATACATTGTATTTACTGTACATCGAACAATAGATATCTGTAGAGCTTAAAGATGTGTAATAGAGAGTTTGCGAGTGTCTGGTGAATTCCCCGGGTTTGATCCCAGATTACTGTTATTAACCCATACTTTTAAAAGGGGTAGTGGCTGTCATATTTCGTCTTCACAGGTGCATATCGTGGGTCTTCCGGAACCATATCACAGGGAAAATGTGTAACACTTAACAAGAATGTGTTGACATCTCCATATATGTGAAAAATTATTTGCGGGATGTTAAAACTGTAATAAAACAATGTTTAATGATTCCGAGTGATATACAGGTGTTTGTATACATGTCCTGTTATATGTTTTATCTGCCTGTAGGTATGTAGGTAGTTACGTAGTCAGGTAACTTTATTGCATGGTGTGTGAATATGCGTGTAAGTAAATAGAAGACAACAATGTCAGTGTTATGTAAAAAAGACAAATAAAAAATCATCTAATCAATTGTCAATGAGATAGGACTTTAAGTCAGAGTAAAACAATCGTGGTGTGACAAAAATGGTTATTGAATTAAATTTTCTCAGATGTTACTTTGATACACTAAAACAATTTGATGAATTTATCGGACAATATGTAATTACGAAGAGAGAAGTATTAATCTCCAGGGTGTTAATCTGGTGACCATTGGACAAACACTTATATCTGGAAACAAAGCGGTGAGATCATTGTCATTGAGGAGTAAGGATATGAAAGACCAAACAAGTTATAAACGTTATGAACATGGAAACTTGAAAAATAACAAGTTGAAAAACATACAATTTACATGAAAAATCACTTTATACGTAAAAAATGTATTGTTAAATGCTGCATTTACCTGACAGATTGTGTTTGATAAGTTGCCTATAAAACTTGTGACGAGGATGTTTTCCTCACTTATTTCATTTTAATCTGACTGTGGACTCGCAGCAGGTGGGATCGTTCGACAGAGAATGATTATACTCCATGACACCCGATCTCACACATGGATTTATAATGGTCTGTGTTTGTTCAATGTTAACCAGATTTGTATTTCTCCTAAACATTATGAAGATTAATCCTAGGTGTCTGTGTGTTTATATCTTATTATTGCAGAGTATAAACAGTAATGCCCGTCCCAAGTCTGTGTGTGTTTGGCATATTTCTATATCACTGATTAAAATGACACCTCATAAATCGTTACTAGTTTCATGTCATTGGAGTTATAATAAATGTATTGACAACAGCTTTACATCTTACAATCACTTACACATTGAACATCCATTATTTCAAATCAAATTTGAGTTCCGCATTAAAGACTATGTCTTTTACATATGAACATTAAGGTCACCGATTAACAATTATATCTTCAACGTCCGCCGCCCTCATTGATATAATTGAAATAATTTTCCAAATTAAAAAAGCAAACAAACAAAACTGATATCCTTAAATCCAGAATTATGAGTCTGTTATCATATTCTATTATTATTGTATCCCACTCCTTCAATTCAACAAATCATAAACACAAAATTCCGAACCTCTCCAGAGAGACTTTGAAGACACATACTAATGTATCTAAGTTTTTGTAATGAAAAGGTGTTTTATAAAAAATGTTTGAAAATTTTTTTTTTTTTATTTTCCTCCCTCCCTCATAGGTTTGAAGTTTCAAGCTGGACGTTTAACGTAGTGCTGCCTAACTGTATCTCTTTGGTATCTTTAATTCACATACCATTATTTCCATTTTGAAGTTTAAATCTGAAAAAAATCAACGTTACTTTTCAGATTTGAATGTTATTAGAAATCTAAATACTGTATTATAACAAGACTCTTTTTTCAAATTATACACTTCAGTTCAATAATTTGTCCATTACTCGTTTTCAGATTACATACTAATAATTCTAACTCTTTACTTTTTAGGAAGTGACATGGAACTGCGAAAAAGAGACGGAGAACCTGACTCCCAAGAACCGAAAGTAGATATTGACATGGAAAACATTGTAAAGTTAAAACGTAATGTCGGACTAATCAGCGGTACATCACTCATTGTCGGGACTATTATTGGTAATATTTCTATTACAAACGTCTATCTTTAAAATTCTTTCTAATTTAACACAACAAAGAAACATAAAGTTAACTATAATGTAACATGCAAGCGATATTGCCTAAGTTATTGGTATAGTATTTTATTTTCTTCTTTCGATTTACCGATTATGGGACTGGTCGACAGTGGGTGCTTACTCCTCCATGGCACCTGATCCCTCCTCTGATTACTATATGGGAATACATAAAGGTGAACTTTCTATATTTTCAGATACAAAAGTATTAATCTTCATGATGTTTAGAACACAATATACAAATCTTGTAGACATTGGACAAACAAGGACCTCTGGAAATCCACTAGTGTGATCAGGTGTAACAGATTAGTTGGCGTCTATTTTAAAATCGGGTTCACCTGATGAAGTTTTATTAGCAGAAATGGTCGTCTTGAGAAATTTGTTCTGGCATCTTGCAAAACGATAACTTAGATGTTACCTTAAAATATTGACTATTTAAGTTTTAAACTCTAAAATCTACTCTTGATACTTTTATCATAGGGAGACAGTTTTAAAACTATATTCTATCTTTATATAGTTGTTTACAACTGTAAAATATATTTACTATATCTATATAGAATAGCAGTTATTTACATTTGAGTAAAATTAGAAAATATAGCCACTGTATTGTACACCCTTCAGCAAACTGAATATAAATCATCTTACTATGAAAGGAGTACGGAATGCTACTAGTATTACATCGACCTTGAATATTCTTTTCAAGAACAAATTTATCATCGTTTTTACAAGCTTCACAGGTTTTGGAAAGTAAATTTGCATTAGTGATTGCTATGAACTGTAGGAAACTTAGCCGTATAAATCCGTAGTTTTGCTCTTGTTATATTTAGAAATACCTTTTAGAAGTTTGCCTGGTTATTGTGAAAGAACTCTGAGGTATGTAATGCGTCAATGCATTGAAAGTTGATATTTATGGTAAGTGTATGCCTACACTGGTCTTCAAATCTACACGTGTTGCTGATATCTGATATCTGTGAGAGAGAAAAAACGAAAGAAGTAGTCGAGAAATTAATGCACAATAATGTAGACGGAATGGTCTATTGCCCAGTCGAGGGCAATGTATGTCCCTGTTGAGATATTGACTCTATCCAGTTTTTGTGTTTATATGTCCTTTTGTCGATCTTGGCAGCAATCGTAAGTTATAGTAATAAATATGGCTATCAAAAACCTGTACATACTTAGCACAATAGTTATCACAATATAAAGTTTGAAATAGTAACTGGACTGCATTGTCAGACATTGTACTATTGTAATTGTTGTAAATGTTCCCTTTAAATCTACGTTTTACTTCACATTATCGTTTACAATGGACTATATGTATTTGTGATATATATATATATATATATATATATATATATATATATATATATATATATATATATATATATATATATATATATATATATATATATAAATATACATATATGTTTTATACATTATTTATTTACAGTAAAACTTCGATGAGTCCAATTTCAATGAATCACCTAGAAAAAATTTGAAACATCTGGACTTCGATACATGAATGATAATCTAGAAATCGACAAGAAATTTCTTCTGAACTATACGACATGTAACTGCAAATGTGTATTAGGTGTTAATGTCTGTTTGAAAACCGCTCATATAAGAAGCTATGGACATGATTTATTTTATAACCATCTGCTGATTTTTGCTTATAAAAGTCGCTTGGAAGACTTTCCTTTTGACTTAAAGAAAGAAAAATAAAATTTGCCGCCAACCGTCCACCAATAAAACTAGTTTTGATACTTAAATATCGAAAATACTTTCACTTTGTACAAATTTCTTTACAGGTTCCGGAATTTTCATTTCACCAAAAGGTGTTTTATCTGAGACTGGTTCTGTTGGATTAAGTTTGGTAGTATGGGGAGCCGGTGGACTGTTATCATTAATGGGTATGGCATATTATATATATATATATACATACATACATACATACATACATATATATATATATATATATATATATATATATATATATATATATATATATATATATATATATATATATATATTATATATATATATATATATATATATATGTTTTACATTCAAGTTTATCTTTAATACCGAACGTTACGGTATTTTGGGTATGGTAAAATGTCAAATTTACAATCATATCAAAATGATCAAAAGTAAAACATACTTATGAACAAAATTTGTGTTTGAAACAAGCCAAATATAATAATATAATTCATATAAGTGTTTCATTTCTATTCATTTTTCAGGGGCATTGTCATATGCCGAACTTGGAACATTGATCACTAAGTCTGGAGCCGAATACCCATACATGTATGCTGCGCTGGGTCGAATAGTTGCGTTTTTGTTTGCTTGGACAAAAGTCATAGTGTTAACTCCGTCTTCAATGGCGATTATTTGTCTAACATTTGCTGAATATTTCCAGTCTTTCTTTCCATTTTGTGGGGTTCCACAGGTACCATTAAAGGTCATAGCAGCTCTAGCAATGAGTAGGTCGACGGTATTATAAATATTATAAACATAATACTAAAGTTATGATTATCTGTTATCAGTAATCCGTCTCTGTAGAATTGCCAAATATCAAATAACTGAAATAATCAAATTTCCTCATGCTCTTTTTACATGTAAGCCTGAATACTCGGTATGTAGAGATCATCTAGAATCATTAGTATATGTTGTTTTACAAAACAAGGTTTATTTATGAATATTAGACATAGGAGTAGCATTGTGACCGACACATCACCCAATATAAAAATGTGTCACAATGACATGCCTCGGAACACGGGTATCTCAGCTACGGTAGGTGCCCCACATGTGGTCTAACGGAACATTTTCCAGTATGCCGTATTTTAGTGGACTTGGGGTTTCTAATACCCATGTATTTTATCATTTTAACTTTAAACCACAATCTATGTTCCTCTGCTCGTGGAAAAAGGACAAGTTGTGTCCGAGGATACTTGACTGGTACTAATTATTTATGAATGTTAAAAAAAAGGAATAGAATACGGACTGGCACGTCACACACTATAAAGAGGTGCCAGACTACCATACTTGAGGACACGGATATATCTGATACGGTAGGCGTCCCACACGCGGTCTTATGGGACAATATTCATTCTGTCGTACTCGGATACCCATGGGTATTTCTTCATTTTTACTTAACGAAACATAGTTATTTTTGTTATATGAATAGTGGTGGTTTTAATAATACAGGGAAAGGACTATAACAATGTACTCATTACCATTTTCAAGCAAACTAGACAACGTTCTACAAACTAGAAGTCTGGTTAGGAAAAAGCAAACGTTCAGCTACTGCGTAGCAATGTATCAACAACACTCTGCCTTATGGAAAACAGTAAAACAACATCGATTATATTATAATCTATATTATAATAACAGGTGACAAACCTGACCTCTGAGCAAGCTGATATATTTGTAAACAAGGTCAACTAATTCATAAGCATATTAGCGCATTCATATTTACATCGGACTTACTAGTAGGTGCAACATAATTATAACTAATGCTGCCATAGTTCTATTAAAAATTAACAAAACTTTTTTTTATATTTAAATTGTCTTATGGATGAACTGACTTATAATAACAAATAAGAGAAAATCGCAGCGTAACATTCTGAAAGTATAAAGTTAATATGAACCTTAACTGATTCATTTGTATCAATATTTCCAGATGACATTGATTCAATGATCCATAAATAATTGCGGAACGTTGACATCAAACGCGGTTTTCGATATCCCTGTGTCAATAATTTGTCAGTGAGTAGTTTACCTCTGTATATGAAATCTTCATATGCTGTACACGCCCTGGCATATCGGATCATATAACAATCACATATACCAAAGCATAAAGCGTTATGCACCAGGTAACAAGCATCTTTGTTGACAAAATGACTACTTATAAAGATGTCTACCCAGTATGAAAATATACAAATCAGATAACTAAAGCATTAACCATTAACAATATGTATTAAGTGACAAGGATTCTCTTTGACAAAGTGTCCACCTTTAGTGATGCATCCTCGGTAGTATAGGATGACTTTATACTATCGAATTGATTCGAACTTTTACGAATGGTGTTTATCTTAATACAATACTATCACATATTTTACATAGATGCCACGTAAATGTAACAGAGATGTATTTCATAATTTCAGTTACGCTTGCAATCATTAATTGTTGGGATACGAAGCTGGCAGCGAGTGTGCAGGTTTTTTTTACCGGGGCAAAATTGATCGCCTTGATTATTATTGTGGTTGGAGGTTTAGTTTGGCTTGGACAAGGTGGGTGAATTTATTATCTCATGCATGATTTATGATTGAAATTATATTCTTTTTGTCGTTTACATTTTATTGATTATTGAATAACGAACCAAAAACTGTAATTATGACCTTTGATACGAGATAATTCTATTTATGAATTCTAATGTGTATTTTTATATATTTTTTCAATATATCATTAATTCTTTTACGCCTAGGTGAAACGGCCACTCTCAAGACTGGTTTTACGGGATCAACTAGCTCGCCATCAGCTATTGCATTAGCGTTCTATGATGCTTTGTGGGCTTATGACGGATGGTAAGTATAAATCAAGCTTGGCTTGAACACAGTATATAAATATAGATGCAAAATTATAGCAAGCAAGTTCTAAAAGGTGAAAGTAGTTTTCCTTGAATTTAGCTAGTACATCGTTTGAATTTTATGCATAAATAAATACATGTATATACATTTCTTTACCGTATATCAGATTTCATCCGCGTACATCCAATAACGCTTTGTTCGCGAGGCTCTCTGAACCGTGATGAATAAGCATAGATTTGTTACAATAAATTGTTAAATTTTGAAAAAGAGTTATCATTTCAAATATATAAAGCTTTGTAAATTTGGTAGTATCTTTATAATATTCAAACTTCTGTATGTATATTGTATATATGTGTTGTCTGTTATTAAAACATTACAGATAAAAAACATTTGACGTAAATATTGGCTTGTTTGTATTTTTCCTGAAGTATCGATAGTTGTAACAAATGCGCATAAAACTTAAGCTATCATTTAGAAATCGTGAATATGTGATTCGCGCAAATTTAGTATACTTTAAAGTTTAGATTCAATGGAAATAACTGATATACGGTATACCTCTTTCATATTTTAGGAATAACTTAAACTCTGTCACCGAAGAGCTGAAGAACCCGTTTGTGTAAGTATGTTACACTGTGTAATGGTACAATATTGTGGTATGACGTACAATTTTAAGGTAGTGCAATATGGCATTTAAATGCATAGCATTCAACGCTTGTTCACCTCGAACTATGAAACTGAAGTACAATTATGGAATCTTGTCAACACGTGTTACATATTGGAAAAATGAGTTGAAATATAAAAACCTCAGATACCAAAGCATAAATCAATAGAATGTCCAGGACATAGATACAAATCCGTTAAAAATGGACAATATGCAAAATTCAAATGATACCGATGACCTCTGGAAACCAAGAGGTTAAAATCTTGTCTCTGTGTAAAAAACATTTTGCACATTGTCGCAATTTTGTCACCCAAAGTCGTAAAATGAGCCATAATTACTTTATAAGGGTAACATGACGTACTTAGATTCGATTCATTGCTAGCAGGGATAAATCTAAATTCCAAAGGGACGTACTTAATAGACATAATTTAGAAAATATGCAAAATTCAAATGATACCGAAGACCCATACCCCATCCCACAATGGAAATAGAAGATTACATGCATGTTTAAATATCTTGTCTCTGTATGGGGTTTACTACAAAGTTATTCTATTGCTCGAATGCTGAAATTAATTCTGATGATTTCTACAAAGTTTAAAAAGGTTATCATGCAAACGTGTCCACATATAATATGATTATATTACACTTCTTCTGTTTCCAGTACAAACGAATTATGTAATTTCAAGGTTATGTTGACTATCAATGACGAAGGGTAAGAACCTGAAAATTGTATTTTTGTAGAAATATTTCAATTAGACATTGTTAGGACCCCCCCCCCCTCACACAAGTAGTACTTAAGTTTTATTGTTTAAGCATACACAATTGTAAATACACGTTTAACATTTTTTGATTGATCAACAATTTAAATGCTTTTTATAACTATTGACTTTACGACATAAATACAACAGCATTAATGATATCAATTATATTTTTTTCTGGACACACTATTCATTCAAGTTGGGAAGAAATAGGATGCCTGGTTTGAATCACGTGACCAGCAATGTCAATATACCAGCAATATAAACTGGAACTTATGTTGGCAATCTAAACAGAACATAAATATGTCATACAGATAACACAAATTTGTCCACAAAAATTAGACATAAGATCGATGAAACAAAACATGTGTCTGAAATTACACATCAAGAAGTAAATTAATGTAAGGTTACCAGAAGTTCACTTTTATTAAGTGACAAAATTAATACAAAAAATACATGGTTTACCGTCGTGTATTTTTGTGTCACATTGTCTGGCATCTTTTGTCCCTCTGTCTCTGTTTCTCTGAAGGTACAGTCACATTTTGACATAAATGTATTTATTTGTTAATATCATTACTTTCTATAGACTTTTTCTATGATATTATTAAGGGGGCTTGTTTGTGAAACTTACAGGAAAGGTAAATCATAGTGTTTGTTTACAACATGGTGCATCTCTCATTGAGCAAGGTTGGTCATTAGGTCCATTAAGTTCAAGGTCATGACTCAAGGCCTAGTGGTGGTCACAGTCTTCTCTTAAAGAGTTGTAAACAAGTTTGTTAAAAATGCTCAATTTCGGCAAAGCTTCATGGTGACAGTGACCTGATTTTGTAAATTAGCTTCGGCTATATACCCACAACTTGGTTTTTTTTACTCTAAGTAATTGTTATCCATTCTGAATTGATCATTTACAGAAAACAATGAAAACAATTAATGGCTAATTAATTTTTTAAAGTGACCGAATTTAAGATTAAATAAATTTTGGTGATTTTTAAATTCTTTTTATAACTATTGGGGGCCACAAAAGTTTTCAATGTCTTTATAAACTGTCTTCTTTATCCACCAGCTCTGATACAAAGCACAAAATTATTTAAACACATTGTCTGGCATACCCTGCCGTTTCTGATCAATTTTGACATTTATCACCAAATTAGCCAGAAAACAGGAAAGGTTCATGAGTGCATCTCTCATTCAAGTAAATAAATGACTGTTTTTGTTAATCATGAATAGGACAGCTATATACCCACAACTTGATGAAAAGAATCAAAATTCTGGAAAGGGGCATAACTCTTGCATATGTAAATATTCCTTATATACCCACAGATGTTCCAGATTATTCATTCTATTAATCCATGTATTCATTATGAATAATGTGCAAAAACGAGAAAGAAATTATGATAAGTTTTTTGTATACCCCAAGTTACTCTTCTTCCCCTTAATATGCTGATTTCTCTGAACACTGAATGTGTGAATTCTACCTGTTGAACACCTGATTACCGTGTACCTACGTGACAGAGGAATATCATTTGACAAACACTTGAGCCATTCAATACAAAATATTTTATTCATAACATGCTAATTATAGTTCTCTGTTATGATCTTTGTATACATAATTTGTTTCTGTGTATTTCTCACGTATATCACTATATACATAGGGCGGTGGTGTATGGTCCCTCCCCAGAGACATTAATTTGTGTATGGTCCCTCCCCAGAGACATTAATTTGTGTATGGTCCCTCCCCAGAGACATTAATTGGTGTATGGTCCCTCCCCAGAGACATTAATTGGTGTATGGTCCCTCCCCAGAGACATTAATTGGTGTATGGTCCCTCCCCAGAGACATTAATTCAATTGTAAAGGAATCCTCTTCTCCATCATTAAAACCTGACCGCCACCGTACAAATGAATATTTGATGAATGTGACATAAAGACTATAAATATCGTAGCAAATAAAGTCACACAAAACATTTGTTACAGAATGTGATAAACAGAGTTGGAAATAAGACATAATCATTTTATTGCAAAATACAGTTCAGTGCAATACGTTTATATACAAACATAAATTTCCCTTTACTTTCTATGTAAGATAATCTTGTTTAAAATCATTCCCTGAGTACGTTTCTGGTGCGATTTGTTTACTAGTATAATTCTCTAAACGCTTAATCAATTCTGTTTTTTTTTTCATAACCACGTTCAAATAAATATGTTATGGGGTAAATCTGCATGTATTTTAGATATAATTGTTAAAAGATTAAGAATATATACTAAAAATGAAGTCACTGAAAACTAATTCAAAAAGAATGTTTTACATAGAAAGTAATAGGAATATGATATTTGTTCATTAAATTGTGACATGTCGCTACGTATTCTTTTCCAGAAATTTACCACGAGCAAATGTAATTGGAGTCCTACTTGTAACAGTTATATATATTTTGGCAAACATTTCATACCTTGTTGTATTAGGAACAGACGGTTTGTTAAATTCCAGTGCTGTTGCTTTGGTGAGGTTTTTATAATATTAAGTTAATGTTTGTTTCTGTGTAAGTTACAGAGAGATGGCTGGTATATACAATTAGGCAAATTCAAATAGACTAAGAAACAAGAAATAGAAAACATTATTTTATCAATGTTACACATTGTACATGTTTACCTTTAAAAGATGGCACCCACGATAATATGTCAAAGCAAAATGAATTTACCCTACAAAGTTAATTGATATAATTGCTGTTATACACAATACATAACAGGTCACTACTTTGGAAATAACGGAGTTTTTACCTAGGAGAAGAAAATATTTGCATAGCGACTGTCATTTCCTACATTGCAAGTATACATACCGGTTGCGTTGTATATTCAATGCTTGACACAGAGCTATTCAGCTGTTACGTCATATGAAAACCTCCTCCAAAAAGTCAGTTAAATAGAATGAATTTCGTATCCAGTTGACTACAGTTTCGTAGAAAATGGGTTATATATGTAAATATAAGGATTGTTTTTCATTTTTTGAAAAAAACTTCTCATGGACACAAGGAAAAAAATCTGTGCAATACGAATATTGATGTATGATTGAAGATCTAAGTCATAGATTTCATAACCTGATATATCTATCTATCCATCTATCTATCTATCTATCTATCTATGAATCAAAAGAAGAAACAGTTAGCGGTGTCATTTAATTTGGCATTTAATTATATCGATGACATTTTGTCAATTAATAATGACAATTTTCATACATATGTCGATGTGATATATTCCTGTGAATTAGAAATTAAAGATACAACAGAATCAAGCACACATGCTTCATATTTAATCATTTTACTTACCACAGACACAGACGGAAAATTAACAATATAAAAATTTCAGATACCAAAGTATAAATCAATAGAATGTCCAGGACATAGATACAAATCCGGTAAAAATGGACAAACACGGACCTCTGGAAACCAAGAGGTGGGATCAGGTGCCATGGAGGAGTAAGCATCCCTTGTCGACCGGTCACACCCGCCGTGAGTCCACAGTCAAGTCCAATAAAACAAGTGAGGGGTGTATCCTCGTCATAATTGGTACAGACGTCTCAACAACCGCCAACGAAAAGGCAACTCAACATTTCACTTAGTGAAACAGAGTAATCGTAAACAAGACTATTATATCGACCGTAAAATTTGCGAAACGTTGACATCAAACGCGGTTTTCTATGCCCTTGACATTCCATTGATTTATACTTTGGTATCTGTGATTTTTTATATTGATGTTACCGTTCCGCAAATTTTACATTCGGTATAGTAGTCTTGTTTGCGACTATTTTGTTTCACTATGTGAAATGCTGAGTTACCTGTTCGATGGCGGTTTTTGTGACGTCTGTACCAATTATGACGAGGATTTGTTCCAGACTTATTTCATTTTGATTTGACTTTGGACTCACGGCGGGTATGACCGGTTAATAGGGATGTTTACTCCTCCATGGCACCTGATTCCACCTCTTGATTTCGAGAGGTCTGTGTTTGTCCATCTTAAGCCAGATTTGTACCTTTTTCATGGATATCTCAGATCTTGAGATCTCACTTAGTTATGTGCCGTTTTATTTGATATCGTACGATACCAACTATTTTTTTAAAAGAGATGTATTCTTAAAATGTCATATATCACCCTCTGGCTCACAAAGGCTAAATCTAAAGAGTTTGAACAGGTCTTACACATTCTAGTGTTGGGGTATATATTTTTTTCTGACTTTTATAAGAGACTGTCAGTGATATCATCCCTGTGACTTCCCGTGAGAAAACAGTTAAATATAGAAATCACAGATACAAAAGTATAAATCTTCAGTATGACCAGTATACAATATACAAATCACAGATACCAATATATAAATCTTCAGTATGTCCAGTATACAATATAAAAATCACAGATACCAAAGTATAAATATTCCGTATGTGTAGTATACAATATAAAAATCACAGATACCAAAGTGTAAATCTTCAGGATGTCCAGGATACAATATACAAATCACAGATACCAAAGTATTAATCTTCAGTATGTCCAGGATATAATATACAAATCACAGATACCAAAGTATAAATCTTCAGTATGTCCAGTATACAATATAAAAATCACAAATACCAAAGTATAAATCTTCCGTATGTGTAGTTTACAATATAAAAATCACAGATACCAAAGTATAAATCTTCAGTATGTCCAATATACAATATAAAAATCACAATTACCAAAGTATAAATCTTCAGTATGTCCAGTATACAATATAAAAATCACAAATACCAAAGTATAAATCTTCAGTTTGTCCAATATACAATATGCAAAACTTGACAAACACGGACCTCTTGAATTCAAGAGGTTTGAGCAGGTGTCATGAAGGAGTAAGCATCCATGTTGACTGGTCACACCCGCTGGGAGTCCACAATCAAATTCAAAAGAAATAAGTGATGAGCAAATCACTATCATATTCAGTACAAAGGACTCAACAACCGCTATCAAAATTTCCATGTTCCAGTTGGGGTTGTCGCTTAAACAAACTGTCACTGCAATAACTTTATGTAGCATGTCTACTGTCTAATGTTAAGCAGCACACTGTGAGAGAGACAGTGAGAGAGAAAAGAACGAGCGTCCGGTATGAGAAAAACTGATTGAATACATTTAATATGTGTTATTCTATATTCTATTTAAAACAGACATGGGGAGAAAAAGTATTGGGTAGTGCTGGTATTATTATGCCAGTTTTTGTCCTCTTTTCAACGTTTGGAGCCGCAAATGGATCACTGTTCGGGGGTGTCAGGTAATTTCATCCATCATTTAGTATTCGTCTGAAAATATCACTTTAATCACCCTTGATATATTGTTTGTAAATATGAAAGAAATAATTAATATTTTATCTAAATCAACATAACATAAAAAAGAAAATAAAGAGGAAAAAAATGATATTAAAATTTTCGTCATTGTAGAACACTGTACGCTGCAGCAAGAGAAGAACAATTTCCTGAGATTTTATCTTACGTCAATTGTAGACGATTTACACCTATTCCATGCATTTTATTTACGGTAAGTGATATTCATATTTATAAGTTGAACATATTACCATTGGAAATGATCCGACGTGGCTCAGTCGGTAGCGCTATCGACTCTTGATCGTGAAGTCGTGAGTTCGAGTCCAGCCGGCGGCAGGTTGGTTTCCTGGTCCCGTGTCACAGAAAGTGTCGGCACGTTAAAGAACCCTCACTGCTCAATGGCCGTAAGTGCCGAGCATAGTTCAAAATTTGATCCCTTCACCGGCATTTGGTGACGTCTCCATAGGAGTGAAAGATTCTTGAGTAGGACGTTAAACAACAATAAACAAACAAACAAAAAAGCCCGTTGGAAATGTTTCTTTGGTGATCTTTTTAGTACATTCATTCCACAGTTACAATTGGTGTTTAACGGGCATTGTCGATATCTGAGTTTTTCTTGTTTTGTTACCACGGATGTTTTATCTGTGTTCCCTTGTATATATTAGGGTTTTCCAAGTTCTGTTACCGTCGATGTATATTCGGTCCATCTTTTCACCTTTATTGTTGAAATCTAGGTTTTCAATGCACGGTTTCTGTCGACTTTTTCTTTGGTTGTTCTTTTCACTTTTAGTATCGACATCTTGGTTTTAAATTCACAGTTTCTGTGTATAGTTTCTATGTTTGATCTTCTCACTTTTAGTATCGACATCTGGGTTTTCCATATATGGTTTTTGTCTATGTTTTCTATGGATGATCTTTCCACCATTAATGGCGATGTTTGGAATTTTCATAGTTTCTTTCGATGTGACTCCTGTTTCATCAATCGTAATCAGCAAAAATAGTGTCGATATCATGGTTGCCGTGTTGTACTATGTGTTTACGGTTACTGCATTATTAAATATGTTTCTTGTATCCTGTTGACCGTAAGTGTCGATATCATGGTTATCGTGTTATATTGTGTGTTCACGGTTACTGCATTATTAAATATGTTTCTTGTATCCTGTTGACCGTAAGTGTCGATATCATGGTTATCGTGTTATATTGTGTGTTCACGGTTACTGCATTGTTATTGTATCCTGTTGACCGTTTCTTGTATCGTGTTATATTGTTGACCGCATTATTATAGTGTCGTTGATCAAGCGTCAATATATGGTGTTATATTGTGTGTTCACGGTTACTGCATTGTTAGATATGTTTCTTGTATCCTGTTGATCGTAAGTGTCGATATCATGGTTGCCGTGTTATATTGTGTGTTCACGGTTACTGCATTATAAAATATGTTTCTTGTATCCTGTTGACCGTAAGTGTCGATATCATGGTTGCCGTGTTATATTGTGTGTTCACGGTTACTGCATTGTTAGATATGTTTCTTGTATCCTGTTGACCGTTAGTGTTGGTTTTTCGTTTACTATTTTATATTTACAGGTGTTGTCTTAGCTTCGTGTTTAGGGTAAATAAAATTAATCTTATTATCATAGCAATGAATATTTAAAGTGTAAATTATTCCGTGACTGTGTATATTGAAAGTATTACTATATTTGGTGGTGTGCGGTGTAAACAAGTTGCAGTAGAGTGTCTGTTTATTTTGTCTTTATTCACTTTTCCTGTAAATGGTTAGTGTTAAGTTTTATTATATATATATTATACTGTGTATATATATATTATATATGGTGTGCGGTATATAAGTTATAGATATTTATTTATATTTATATTTTCCTATACATGTTATATATTATATATATATATATCTATATATATATATATATATATATATATATATATATATATATATATATATATATATATATAATAAACTTTTAATACGTTAAATGTCTATCGTTAAGCTATTTTTAATGAATACTTATATATGCATCTGATGAATGTTTGTTTGTACGGATTTTATGTACTATTTAAGCATATATCATTTTATTTTTTGGGCATTTCCAGACAGTCATTGCATTGTTGATGTTGATACCTGGAGATATTGGCAGTCTGATAGACTTTTTTAGCTTTGCCGCTTGGCTGTTTTATGCTTTGGCTATCGTGTCACTGTTCGTCCTTAGATTTACAATGAAATCTGCACACAGACCAATTAAGGTATTCATACTTTATTCATTTACTGTAAGACCTTTCTCTTATGAAGGTTTAATGTTTTATTAAATTTTTTACATGAATTTGTTTTACAAGATTCCACCTTTTACATATATATTGTAATAGAACATCACTTTTATTAAAGTCAATTCACTAAAATATTGTTGTAAATAGGAACGTTTAGTGTTCAGTATGTACTATTATTATTGTCAAACGTCTTAAATATACATATTGCACGTGTCTTTCATATACTAAAATAATAGCACTAGACTGTGAAGTGAAAGATTTTTGATTTCAGATATTGTCAGTATGATGTTTTTTTTCAGATACTTTGGCCATTTCCGCTAATTTTTCTGTTGTGTTCAATCTATCTGGTGATAGCGCCAATAATACAGGATCCAGCGATTGAATTCCTTTACGCATTTTTATTCATTGTCGGTGGATTACTGTTTTATATACCATTTGGGCACTTCAGAATTGGAGAAGGGTGGTTTGGTGAGTATTTAAGTTTTGTGAATAGTTATTTGTTTTTATACAATTATTGCCCCGATATGGACTGACATGAAGATTTACCCATAACCGGGACAAAAATTAGTTATTTACACGGAAATTCAAGAACTCGTAAATTTTCCGTGGTAGTGTTTATGAGTGATATTGATATAAGTGCTTGTCAGAAGCATTAACATGGATAATATGATGATCTGAAAGTCATTCTGTGTACCTGAAGTAAAGAACCATAACTCTTCATTGTAAAACATCTGGATTCCGATTCACATGTCCGGGACACTCGATTACTTATAGGCAAAAATATTCTTCGTCAATTTGGTTACGTGACATCAATCAACAAATCATTTAATTATAACGTGTAATAATATAATTTAATATACCTTATGAAACCTCTCAAATATTTTACAGTAGTAGTGTCTATAGTTACAATGAATCTGATATCGCTATTCAAATAATATGCACTTGCCACACACACACACACACACACACACTCACACACACACACACATATATATATATATATATATATATATATATATATATATATATATATATATATATATATATATATATATATATATATATATATATATTTCTCACACCTGCCTATATAATATAGAGAAGGCCCATACAATACGACTATAGTTGATCTGTGTATTACATATCACGTGATATGCGTATGAGTATTTATTGTTCTATGAAAAAACCATCTATTAAGCTTGCTAGTCAAAAAATGACACCGAGACAACAATTTCCTCGATAAGATTTAAAGTATAGTCTATTACCGCTCGTCACATTCTGTCAGTATTTACAAGCACCGCAAACTGAACATTTCAAAGTCATACAGAAATATCTGTTAGTCTAAACTCTAGCCTAATGCCTTTGATACTGACGGTATACCACAACGCTTCAACTTCAATGTCGGGTTATCCAGACGAAGCATATAAAATTGTCACTTCATGATTATGCTTAATATGTGAATTATACAATGCTCCGAATATATCTAGCATTTAAATATAAAGTAGTGGCCAAGGCTTACTAGGCTAAAACACTGCCGTCTCTTTTGCTAAGTCCTGTCATAGGTAGGCCTACTGTCGCCAAACTTCAAAAAAGTTGCATGGAATTGTACCCTCAAGTATCTATATTCCAGTGCATAAAAATCGACAACGGGAAAACACATACTTAACGATTGTACAAATAACATCAACATCACAAACAATGCCCACATCCAAAGATACCGCGCGTCATTTGCGATTCAGACAGTGATAGAAAGTTAACCAATTTTCATAACAAACCTCTGACTAAATTTTCCTTGTAAACGTTTAAATGTGACATCACTTGCCGAGTTGAATCTGTGAACTCAACTCTACTTTTGTCTAATGGTACATTTTGTTTTATCCGCTTTCAAAGCTGGATTGTTGAATTACATCAGTGCTAAAATATATCTTATCGTGTGGTTCAAAAGTATTAATGGCTAGGTTTTGCACCATTTTATGTTGCGTAATATTTGGTAATTTTACCGTTTGACCTAAATATGTCACTTTCCTGCTATTACCAAGTAACTTTGCATAAAAGTACGGGTTGATATTTAAATTCTGTTGCAACGACGTTGCCATTTACAGGGTCGAGGATTTAATAAAAACTTAACATTTCCAGAGTTTGTATTGAAATAAAAAAATATATGTTTTGAAAAGGGCGACGTTTTCACATTAACAGTTATGATATGAACTTGTATTTATGAATAGTTATGAGAGAAAAATACACTTTCATATGCTGTGATTATATTATGCTGTTTATCATACCCTCGGGGCCACAAATTCCTTCAAAAACACTCGGCAAACCTCGGGTTTTACAGGGTTTTGTGACCATTAGGATGGAATAGACGTGTATCTAATGACAGCATATGAAAAAGTCTATATATATATATATATATATATATATATATATATATATATATATATATATATATATATATATATATATATATGTGTGTATGAGTGTGTGTGTGTGTGTGTGTATAATGACTCATGCTGTCATTAGATACACGTTTATTACATGTGTATTTATATATATATATATATATATATATATATATATATATATATATATATATATTGTACTATATATATATGGCACAAAAAGAGAATGAACAAGGTACCTATAGACTCTCCATATATATATATATATATATATATATATATATATATATATATATATATATATATATATATATATATATATATATATATATATATATATATATGTATGTATGTATGTATCTGTAAGTGTGTGTGTGTGTTGATGTTTTGATGTTTTACATTCCTTTGATGATGGGCGAATTAAATTGCTTTACGGATAAGGCAAATTAAAGTGTTAGACATGCAATGAGATTAACATAATAATCTGAATATATTATATATTTTTCAGATCCAGTCACGAAATTTTTCCAGCTATTTCTGGAGGTTGCACCAAGTCCATATACCCTAGATTTTGATTAATAAACAGGAGTTTTATTGTTGCTGATTGTATAACGTATAGTCCCAAATTACATCCAAGATATATGTATACGGATCCGTTCATATAAGTCCCATTATCACGCATTTATATCAAATAACGTGAAAGTTGTTAGTGATACAGTGGATTTAGTATGCAAAACTATGTGTAAAACAGCGAAGACAGAATCATGGATGTGATTATGCTTACACTCACAAAATTCATGGCATACATTATACACGAATTTATGTGTGATATTTTTCTGTCCGACTAAAAGATCACGTTTACCATCTTAATTTGACGGAAATTTATCAAAATACTTAGAATCATGTTATGTCAAGCTTTATTTCTACATATTCAATTAATCATCACAAGTCTGAGAAATTTCGCAAACGCGCACGCAAACACGCACACAATGTTTAGGTTTATTACTCAAATTTGTCTTTTGTTTTCGCTTATAATTCTTAAACTACAAAAAGGGAACCCTAAAATATCATATTTAAAAATCAAATATTGAGAAAATAGTAGCGAAAAGGGGTTATCAAATTTCAAACATAACAAAAATTTTGATTCTAGCCATGCGAAATGAAGCGCTTTTTCCATGATGCTAATATATTGATGACATATCCATGACTATTACATACTAAAGAAATATTTACTTCTAATAAAATTAAAGTTATGGTTTGTAAGAATTTTCTGATGTGTGTGTAAAATGTTTTGCGAAAGGAGATGTTATTAAATCAATTTTTTGTTGCACTAATGTTTTGCGAAAGGAGATGTTATGAAATGAATTGTTTGTGCACTAATGTTTTGCAAAAGGAGATGTTATGGAAGGAATTGTTTGATCACTAAGTTTCTATTTAGGTATGGCTACATACCAGTATATATTTAATCATTTGTCATGATTTCAATATGTTTAAATGTGCCCTTTCACACAATTTGATGAAAGTATATATATATTTTTTTCTATCATTGTTGTTTAAAAAACAGCACCACATTAACAAACCCTGGTGACAAAGACCAATAGCGTCTAAATGACAGACACCATCGTCATCAGCAATTATTCATTTTTTTCTAAAAGTTAGAATTTTGACATCATGTTATTATATTTATCAATATGTAAATCCAGGAAGTAAAAGGTCAAATTATGGGATTTTCGACTACTTATACGGTTTTAATTGATCTGGTATATTCAACTCATCAAGCAATAACCTTTATATAAAACAGTGTTTACAAAAATCATTGTTTTACCATACTGGTCAGGGACCAGTGGTCGGCTTGGACCAGTAGTCGACTGTTATATTATTTCGCCTATATACAACATGTTTTTGTGAAATATTTTACATCAATCATCAGTTGTAGGGTATTTTTCTCAAACCGATGGAAATAAATATTGTTATGGTAGATATTAAATACGAAATCGCACCATAGCCGACTACTGGTCCTTGACCAGTATAGCTGTAAATTTGTGAAAGAGCACTTTTGAAAGACCTACTGATTCTTTCTTACTTCACAGAAAAATGGTGATGTGTGCTTGTTTTTTACGTTTTGTAAGTACATTTGAACATTGAAATCTTTAAAAATAGTAAGATGTATAGATTGTTACTAAAACGTACAATTGGTTATGCTTTGTTTTACGTTTTGACAATGATTGACATGTGTAGCTCTGACCGTCACCTTTCATATTTTCAACTGTACTTGGTATACTAAATTATATGTCATGAATTAAAACAGATGACAGACAATACTGTCCTTTGTTAGAAAAATTGAAAATAAATGATCATCGTTCTTAAAGAAAGATTTCAACATTACAATAGATGTATTTAAGTTGTCCGAATTTTGCAATAGTTATTTACTTTCGTCGGCCATATTGTGTGACTGCCTATGTTATCCTTAATAAATTGATCAAATCAAATGAAGAATTCTTGTTAATAAATACATGCAGTTTGAAACAAACATATGTTTGGACAAAAATATTTATTTCAGGTCTTCAATAATCTAAAGAGCTAATTTTGGTAAAAATTATTATTTCCCTTTTACTAAAACTATTTTATCTACTTTGGGTTAGCCAATCTAATGTTCGTTCAGAGAAATTCGATTTGTCATCCATCAGGAGATATATATGTTAGCTAAGAACAATATAATTATTATCTTTTTTAATGTAACTGATCAAATTAAGAGTCGGTTAAAACAAGATATATAACATATAAGATTATTTGAAGTCAATACATCACTAAAGAAAAATGCTAAATTTGACACTTTTTAAGAATGTTGTTCTGAGTTTAAAAAAAAACTCAGGCAAATTAGTATGAACACAGTTATACCAAAAACCACCATTAAGGTTTCATTTGTGAAAACGAGGGAGCAGTTTCATTTAATTTAAAAGTTGTAACTGGAGTTGTAACTGGAGTTAGGATTTATTGACGGGTACGTACGATCAGTCTTACTAAAAGTCGTAAACGGATGCTTACACGTTATTTGACAGGTAGTTGTGTGTGACATTAGTAATACTTTGGGACAGACGTAGACTCAGGCATATGTTTATACGTAATAGAAATGATAGATGTTTAATGAAACTCTTTTTAAACGTAAGTTACAATTGCGTTTTTATTTACGTGTACACATAAAGTTGCAACTTTAGTGAAACTGGCCTCTTAGTGGTTATAGGATATGAATAGAAAAGGATGAATGTTTCATACTAACAAATATACTCAGTATACTATATTTATATGCAATGGATACTTCATATCAGTATTTACCAAAGAGAGACTGTTCATATATTTTCTTGCCTATGCAATATATCGATTTAGTTTAGGTTATACATGTATAATGTATATATTTATAGGTTTCTTTTTAAACTGTTTCTGTATTTTAATCCTTTACACATTAAAATGTTGTTCAACTTTTTTGTTAATTGTTGTAAAATAAAGTATACTACTACTAAAACTACTGCTGCTACTACTACTACTACTACTTCTACTACTTCTACTACTACTACTACTTCTACTACTACTACTACTTCTACTATTACTACTATTATTACTACTACTACAACAACTACTACTACTACTACTACTTCTACTACTACTACTACTACTACTACTACTACTACTACTACCGTTGCTACTACTACTGATACTACTACCACCACTACTACTACTACTACTACTACTATTATTATTATTATTATTACTTCTACTACTACTACTTCTACTACTACTACTACTGCTACTACTACTACTGCTGCTACTATTTTTCTTTAGCGGTTGATCTACGTAGGATCATTTCATATAAAGCAGTCTTTAGAGTTAAATTGTGAAAAATACCGTTTGAAATAGTGATACAGGAGTGGATACTATAGATGTCATACGATAGATTCTTCTCTGTTCATGTGCAGTATAATTTCGAGATTTAATTTTTCTCTGTTAATTCACAGCATATTACCTATATGTTATTATATAAAATCTCAGATATCAAAGTAGAAATCTTCAAACTGTCCAGGATACATCTACGAATCTGATGATATTGAAAAACACGGACCTCTGGGAATCCAAAGATTGGATCAGTTGCCATGAAGGAGTAAACATCCCTTGTTGACCGGTTACACCCGCCGTGAGTCAACAGTTAATTCAAATGAAATAGGTGAGCCCAGGAATAAAACATCTTCACAATTTGTACAGACAACTCAACAACGAACAGGTAACTCAACATTTCATTCAGTGAAACAGAGTAATCGCAAACAAGATTATTAGCCGACCATGGTACATTGACATCAAATGCGATTTTCGAGAACCCTGTGTCATTGACCTGTCAGTAAGTAGTTTACGAAATGTTCATATATTGAACATGCCCTGGCGTATCAGATCATATGTGAGAAATAAATAGCATGAGGTAACTGAGGAAGATTCGTCTCTGTTAATTCACAGCATATTGTAACAATAAGCTATCAGGATCGTATTCAATTAGTTTCACCGATTATCGCCAGATCGTCAAACATAGTTTTTAGTTCCTGGTAAGTTGTTTTTATACATTTGTTTTCAATAACACAATCAAACAAATTAAAGTTACGCACATTAATTGCATTGTTCATGACAACCGCCATTAAAATAGACCGATACGTAAGTGGGCGTGGCTAATTAGCGTTCAAGTCATTGAAAATTTACCCGAATGATTCCTCTCTTTTTAAGCAATGAAACCGTTATTATAATTACATCAACTGAAACAAAATAAATGGCATTTGTCTGCACAGAATATGTTATATTTGGAAGAGGATTATTCAGTATAGCTTTTTTTGAAAACACATAGAAATATTCAATATCATTGACTCAGATCATTTTTGAAAAAGTTTGTTCCATTGAGAACTGCAGGCGATGTACAAGCATAATTCATACAAATACACTGATCTGTTCTTTGGTCATCACATTTTAGGACACGATCAGATTCCAGAAATACCAGACAACTTGCAGTTTGCTTGTTATTGATCTAGGCAACCCCTATAGACTTACAGAATACTAATAAAATTTATCTTTACTCATTCAAAATAAGAGGATAATTCTTGAAATTAAGTAAACAAAATACGAAACTATGCAAATATTTGGTTAAGCTACATATCAGAAACAGGAAACAGGACAATCCATAATTCATAACTAGCTTAACATAAGTTAGTATTGAACTTGAACTTAGGACACTCTTCCAGGAGAAAAGAAAAACAAAGATAAACATATGGGTAACTGAGCCGTGTTTATTTTTAAACGAAAATCCGACCACACCTTTCTCCGCGTCACGTGTCTTGAGGTCGTCTTTGATATGTTGAGAAGTACTTTATAATATCAATTAATTGCAGTTCGGTGATAAGACTCATGAAAAGTTTACAGTAAATTAACCTGATGATAATCGGTTTTTAATACCTTGTTGAAGTGAAATCATAGATTTCATGAATGAATCCACGTTCATTGACATGCTTGTACGTTGCGAAGAGTAATATAGGTTTATCGCATGTATTTTCACAAGATTTACTTACATAAAACATTGAATTTTTAGTTTCAGTGAAAACTATAATTTATGGAAAACCAATTGACTTTGCTTTCAGCAAATTGTCAGGGCCTTCAGGATAAACATAAAAGAAAAGACGTCTTTTCATATTTCAAATCGAAAAAATATAACATTTATTGTATTCAAGATACTCATTTTTGTCAGGAAAATGAAGACATAATTAGAAGTGAATGGGGCTTTGAGTGCTTTTTTAACTCCTATAAATCAAATGCTCGCGGTGTGGCAATCCTGATTAATAATAATTTTGAAGGGAAAGTTTTTAAAGAGAAAAAAGATAGAAGTGGCAATTTTTTAGCTTTAGACATTAAAATTCAGGACTCAAGAATAACACTTATTACTATCTATGGACCAAATCACGATAACCCCTCATTTTATGATCAAATCTCACAAACTATTGATGATTTTGAGAATGAAAAAATATATCATATGTGGAGATTTTAACCTTGTACTTAAACCTGAACTTGATTATGACAAAAGTTACAAAAACATCAAACAACAAAAAAGCCCGTTCTAAAGTTTTTAGAAATTATTGAACAATATTCTCTTACAGATATATATAAGAGAGTTTCATCCCGATTTGATCAGATACACATGGAGAAAATGTAACCCTGTGAAACAGGTTCGTTTAGATTTTGTTTTGGTCTCAGAAAATTTATTATCAAACATTTTTTAGTGCAAATGTTGATGCAGGATACAGATCTGATCACTCTTACTCAAAAATTACTCTTCAGTTAAATGATTTTAAGAGAGGCACAGGATTGTGGAAACTCCTTATTACAAGATGTTGATTATCTTAATATTGTTAAAGCTTGTATTGCATCAGTAAAATCCCAGTATGCTGTACCAGTCTATAATTTGGATTCCATCTGTGATATTTCAGATAGTGAAATACAGTTTGTTATTGATGATCAACTTTTACTGGAAGTTCTACTTATGGAAATTAGGGGAAAACTATATCAATTTCAGTAAACAAAAAGAAGCAGCAAAATCTTAGAGAAAAATTTCTTTCTGATCGCATTCAGAGTCTTGTAGATGTGGGAGAAGACTTTTCAGAAGAGCTTGATACTTTAAGATCAGAATTACAGGACTTACGAAATACTAAATTACAGGGGTGTTTGATTAGGTCAAACGTTAAATGGGCTGAGGAGGGGGAAAAACTGACAAAATATTTTCTTAATCTTGAGAATAGAAATTTTGTGTCAAAAATAATACCTGAAATAGAGAAAGAGGACGGTACAATAGTAACAAAACAAGATGAAATTTTACAAGAGGTTTTTCTCTTTTATCAGAAACTGTACGATTATAATTATGTGAGGGATGATGATATTACCATAGAAGAATTTTTGGATATAAATAATTATCATATTCCAGTATTAGATAATAGTGATTCCCAAAAAATTGAGGGCTTAATATCGTTAGAAGAAACTGGAAATATAGCATGAAAAATAATAAAAGTCCAGGATCTGACGGATATACAGCAGAATTTTTTAAATGCTTTTGGAAATATTTAGGGTCATTTGTTACAAGATCTATTAACTATGCATTCAAAAAGGAGGAACTATCAATAACACAGCGTCAGGGAATAATAACATGCATTCCAAAAGAAGGTAAATCTAGACAGTTTTTAAAAAACTGGAGACCTATCTCACTTTTAAATGTAGTTTATAAAATAGCATCTGGGTGAAGCAAAAAGATTTAAATCGGCTAAAATTATGATAAAGATCAGACAGGTTTCTTAGAGGGGAGATACATTGGGGAAAACACACGTCTAGTTTACGACATTTTGCAATATACAGAAGAAAGAAATAATACCAGGAATGTTTGTTCCTGATTGATTTTGAAAAAGCATTTGATTCAGTTACCTGGACTTTTATGTTTAAAGTTTTGACTTTTTTTGGATTTTGTAATGACATTATTAATTGGGTTAGAGTATTACATAAAAATGCTAGGTCTGCGATTATTCAAGGTGGAAATATTTCCCCTTTTTTATGTTAAAAAGGGTTGTCGTCAAGGTGACCCTATTGCACCTTATATTTTTATATTATGTGCTGAGATACTAGCCCATCGTATTAGGAGTAATAAGAATATTTCTGGTATTAAGGTCAATAATTGTCCAATACTAATTTCACAATATGCGGATGATACATCCTTAAATTCTTGATGGCTCAAAAAAATCATAAAAAAGGCAATTTCTGTTCTAGAAAAATTTTCTGTAATTTCTGGACTAAAAATAAATGTCAGTAAGTCTCAAGTTATTTGGGATTGGTAGCAAAAGGGGGTAGCGATCAATGTCTCTTACCACAATTGAATTTAAATTGGGGAAGGAAAAAATTTACACTTCTGGGAATTGAATTCAGTACCAACTTCCATGAGATTCCAAAGCTAAACTTTGATAAAAAAACTTATAAAACTGAAAGCTATGATTGACTCATGGAGAAAAAAGAAAGATCACCCCCATTGGAAAAATTCATATAATTTAAGTCACTGCTTCTTTCTCAATTTAATCATTTGTTTATCTCCCTACCAAATCCTGATTACTATTAATAAGATCATTTCACTTATTTTTTATTTTTTGTGGGATGGTAAAAGGGACAAAGTTAAAAGAGATGTGTTATACAAGGACTACCGTGAGGGGGGACTAAAAATGGTAAATGTAAGAGCTTTCATACAGTCCTTGAAATTAGCTTGGATTAAAAGACTTTTGAGAAACAATGGAGAGCCGAAATGGCAATGTTTACTAATGTCTTAAATTGAAAGTGATCTACTGTTAAACTGCGGTAATAAGTATATTAAAATTTGTAGAGACAGAATTCAGAATCAATTCCTATCTTGGGAATTATTTTGTTAAAAAAACAATAAACAAAGTAATAAAGGGGAACTACTCTTAAAAACACCAATTTGGTTCAATGACAAAGTAAAAAATTAATAATAAAACTGTATTCTACAGAGACTTACAGCAGGGGTATTACTGTTGTGAGTGACCTATTGAAGGATGTTCGTAACAAAATATTTTACAATTTTGAAGAGTTTAAAAGAAAATATGGTATACAAGATAATTTTTTGAAATATTTTGGACTTATTACTGCTATTTATAAGCTTTTCCCCTTTGATAATTTACAGGAATATAGTACACTAGTAAAGCCCTTCATACCTTTAAATATCACATTTTGTTTCAGTAAATCAAAGGGCTCCAAAAATATTTACAACATGCTTAACACAAATAATGCAGAGCCTACAGAATAAAAAGATGGAAAGAAATAGTTCAAATCCAAAGAAAACAGGAAGAAAATTTTTGAACAAATTTTTACCTCAACAAAAAAAAAAAAGTTACAATGGTTTCAATTCAGAGTAGTGCATAATATATACTAACAACAAATTTATTTATAAGTAAAATAGATAAAGATGTAAGTCCACTTTGTAATTTTTGTAACAAAGAAACTGAGACAATTATCCACATCCTTTGGGATGTCAAGAAGTTAAAAAATTCTTGAATAATTTCAAATCCCTATTAGACAGCTTCTCAATTCCCATTTTTAATAAACAAATATTTATTTTTACTTGTTTTACATGTACTTCCAGATGACAATGATAATTACCAAAATAAAACAAATAATGAAATATTTTTGATTATAAAACAGTATATTTATAAAAACTAGATGTTGGGTGTAAACCATTAAATATTCGAGCTCTTTTTATTCACGTAATCTTGACTATTATCAAGTAGAGTTATGTATTGCTAACAGTAAAGGTGCAAATTGTAAGAGTAAATTTGATAGAAATTGGGAAAACTGGAAAAATTTACTTGAAACCTTTAACTTCAATGATTAAGCACTAATTTCATCATTATTGATATTGTTTTCATCTGTTAGCTTGAGGACTTCTGACAACTTTGCTTAAATAAAACAAATTTGATTGTTTATATCTAAATACATGTATATTTTGCATGTATAAGGAACTGAGTTTACATGCTTATAGGTATACAAACAAATAAATATTTTGTTTATAAATATACAGTTGATATGTTTTTTCAATTTTCTATACTGAATGTAACACAAAAATATCTCATTTTCTAGCAACCAATATATACCTTCTAATGTGCATACAGTGAATGCTATCTCTTTACCCCCACTTTTTTCTCTTCTTCCATATCTCTCTTTATATTGAAATGTTATGTTTTGTTTGTATGTGTTTGTAATTTTTGCTTTTCTTCTTTGTTTCCCACTATCTTTTCCTCTTTATTTAGTATGAGTGAGCCCTGAGTGTTTGTGAGGTAGAGTGAATGGAAGGCTAGTACTAGTCAGCCGAAAAACTCCATACCCCCTAGCCAGGTGGGTCTGTAGGAGTTATGTCAAATCCTGGCTATACAAAGCTGAATAAAGTGTGAAAAAAAAAATTAAAAAAAATAAACAAAATAAAACAAGCAATACTGTTATAATCAAATTATTTCTCCAAAACAAACGAATAAACTAACATATGGTATTTTGGTAAATTAAAACTCACTCTAATCTGATCAAGCAAGTTTGAATCAGTCGCAATTAAACTGAATGTATCTGAATCCATAACATTAAATAACACACACACACACACACACACACACTAAAACCAGCAAAACTATTTATATTTACGTACGTGTATATTTGTATGTTGCTATTTCATATACCGTATTCGCACAGTTTAATGCGAATAAACACAGCACAGCACAGAAAAAACGCATATAAGAACATGATATAAACATAACTGACATAATATGCCTATTGAGTTATACATTTTAATAATAATTGATTTATTCGGTTTTTAAAAAATATCAATGCACCGCGAATTTATCAAAATCGCAACTCAAGACTATATTGAACCACGTGACATGTACGCGACAATGTCATCATCTTTTGTCTACTACTATCGATTATCATTTTTATCAGTTTATGCAAATAAGAACAGAAAACATCCACATCCTACAAAACGTCGATTTGTTATTTTAGCCCTGAACAGCGTTATCTTACTAACTTCTACAAACATTGACATACTTTACAAGTGATAAATTCGGCGCGAAGACGTGTGTATAAGAGGTTTAAAACAGGATATAATTATAATTACCTACAGAAATTTTTGTCACAGCCCAGGTATAGATATGCCCTAAAATGAGGAGACATGCAGATGAGATATTAAACATGTTTTGCTCTTTAGTAGAATGATATAACATACATTCGTAAAGAACGTGTTTCAAAATTATTGTTTATAAAATTAAAAATAAAAAGTATTTACAAAGTACTAAATTTGGACAACACTATTTTGGTAAAATATGAATTATATCAAGAAATTCCGTCTTTTCTCTTTTATTGTAAAACGAGAGACACGGAAATTTGATTTCTGATGTGATGTCCACTGCACACGTTTTATACAATTTCCTTGTATGCGTTTTCATGACTATATCCGATAGATGTAGTTCAGTACTAGTATAGGCATATATTACATCGAATTGTAATAAAACATAGAGAAGGAAATCACTATTGTAATAATATGGGACTCAAATCTTTACATTACAGTCGGACATTAATCTGAACTGTACTGAGGGCAAAGGAAAAGAAAACACCTTTTTAACGATCATACAGAATAACTTTCGTCTATCAATACTGTATATCATTAAATAAGGAATTTATACAATAGTCTGATGTTGTAATGATAATTTATCTGTGATTTCATTCTGAATAACCGTTTATTTTTCCCTAGGATTTCTCCGACAAAATTAGAAACTGTTGACCATAACACTCACATGTCTGTAACATTGTTAAATGTAGCAAAACTCACTGGTGAAATGACAAGAAAACATTATAATTTCGATATTTCTTTGTACATTTTCAAATTTGAGATACATGATTGTTTTGTATTATCAGTGCTTTTTTCTTTTGGTTCATGGACTGAGTCATTCCTCAAGGTATTTTGATTTAAAATTAGTCTAAAACACGAGCACGTGACGTATTACAAGCTCCTTTGGATCGTCCGCTACCATCTTACACAAAAAGATAACAAAGTTATTACAAGCTCCTTTGGATCGTCCGCTACCATCTTACACAAAAAGATAACAAAGTTATTACAAGCTCCTTTGGATCGTCCGCTACCAACTTACAAAAAAAGATAACAAAGTAATTGCATTTATTTTAAATCTCTTGTCCATTGCTTGTTAACATATTTGGTGTTTTCTGCGGTGTTTTAACCACCCTAAATTTTGTTATAGGTATTTATTATTAGGTTTCCAATGGTAGAGAAGAAAAACAACCGGTTACCAAGCAATAGCACCAGCCTTCTCTGAGTACGCGGGTATACTTCCTGACAAAATAAGATTAGGTTCTAGTGGCACTCGAAATTATATATAACCATGTATTTAATGTCCGTCAAATACTATTTCATTTAACTTGTATTTTAATCTCCATACGACCTCATCTAATGTTAAACGTCTACACAATCCACTCCTATTCATTATAAACCACTATCTGATAAATAGGATATATAATGTTTTCATACATTTTTGTTAAAAATCGAATTCATAAATAATACCATTTTGGTTGATGCAAGCAAAATCAGACTTCATTTACCTTTATTATTACCTCGGATTTATTTTTTGGATTTAGCATTGAAAATAGAATTTAATAAATATCAAACAAATGATTTTCCCTAAATTCCCAGGTATCCAAACTTAAAGACATTTATAGATTACATAGTAAAATAATTGTTTTATTAGGACTAAAATCGATCTAAATTGATAAATATACTATTGATATTGCATCGATGTGCGTGCCCCATGCTTCTCCTCGTCGCTGTTGTGAATTTACTCTAAGCTAGATTTTGTCAATTTAAAATGTTATGTATCATTCGAAACACATAAAAGTAAAAGAAGCACCACTGATACTGTAACTTTGGATATTCGATCTGCGAATGTTCACAATTAAGTAGAAATATAGATTTATATCTTGTCCAGGAGTATTCTACGTCTCGAAATGATCAGATATGTTTGACCTGTGCAACGATCGATCATTTCATCCACCGTGGTACATTGCCTGCGATACATTATTATCTCAAGAAAAAGAAGAATCGCTTTTAAAGTAAACATCAGTTTTTATGGTCGATTTAATGTATTTTATATATTTTCCTATAGCCTGCATATCGATGATCACGTTTTACCCTGATAACTCAGACAAACCATTATACAACGAATTTGTATTGTTAATTTAAATTTGAAAGTCACGGGTCTTTGAAATGAGACTTAAAACCGAGGTCCCGTGTTATGACAGGCGTGGCACTTAAAAGAACCCTAACTGCATTAATGTCAGTCCATAGCACAGGTCAAAATTTGTGGCACTTCACCTAAAACTGGTGACATTTCAATATAACTTCTTGACGGGATGTAAATAACAAAGAATCAAATTGAGAGAAAAAAATAACAATACAGCAAACAACACTTCAAATACAACAATAACATGTCGTCTGGTTATCATGTCGATTTTGATATCCTGTCCTTACTGCAGATAGAAGAAATAGTGCCTGTACACAGACGAATCTACTGGACGTTTCCATATGGGTGACCACACAAAGACGTGGCTCAGCAGACCTTATCACATCGGGCACAATTTCCAATGATGTTAAAGAACAATTGAACAAAGGCCTAAAGGGTCTCAATGAAATAGGGATATTTTGGGGTGGATCTCTTATTATGCAGACAGTCGTAGGTAAGAAAGTTAATGTCTTCATATTTTGATATAATTTGGTATTGTCAAAAGATTTAGCATAACCCTAATCCCCAAAACAAAACTTTGCATGAATCAGAATTATATGTTTTGTATGAGGTTTTTCAGGATGTAATCTCTCGAAAACTTTGGCTGTAGTTAACGATTAATCAGACGTATTCTAATAGAACTTAACCTAATGACATAAGTATGACTTCGTGTTCTTTTCCCCAATATGACTGAATACGACAATGACAGAAATATAATCTCGCCTCGTAATCTAACTCAGGCTCTGTTCTCACAAGGTATATGGCAAAGTATGATAATCTCAGAGTCTTGATATCTATAGGGTTTCTAAAGCAATGTGCACCTTTATACATCGCAATCAAGGTCAACATTATATACATACATGCAGATTACGTGGAATATACAGTATACATACCTGGATCTCTTACGATAGAATAGGATAAGATTTTTTTTACTTTTATTAATTGAAATACGCTTTACTTTATTTTGTAATAATTACCCTTTTTTCGTTCTCCATCGCATTTTTTTGTCATCGATGTGTTTCTATAAGTTTTATATTAAGTCTATAGAATACTGTTTTTGATTAATTGATTGATGGATTTAAACTTCAATACTATGAGTTAATGGACATTTAGTGTTAAAGATGCATTTTACACACTGCCATGTATAGGGTCAACATTTATAATTTTCATAATTTCTGGATATATATATATATATATATATATATATATATATATATATATATATATATATATATATATATATATATATATATATATATATACACGTATACACGGATATGTGATTTAAACCTATTTTTGTTTTATCTTCAAATCATTAGAATTATCGAAACTTGAAATATTCGGTTATCAACAAAAAAATAATCCAATGAATATAATTTAAGTACACAACAATTAACTTTAAAAAAGATTTATTTCTCCAACAAAGTAATGCATTAAAATTATATATCATTTGTATCTATAGGTTAATCGCAGGTGACGTCATGAAAAAAAAAAACAAAAACAAAAAGTCTAAAGAAATTCTCTGATTTTTGTGTTTCTTTCCTATAGGTCCGGGAATATTTACGTCACCAAAAGGTGTAATGGCAGGATCTGGATCGGTGGGATTGAATCTTATAATATGGGCGTCATGTGGTATTTTTTCTACACTTGTTGAGTGCGTTCTATTGACTAAAACAATTGACTTCATCTAAGTAATATCAATCCAATTTAGCCCATTCCAGAGGAAATTGTTTTCCTATAATGTTGTCCTGAGAGGCTTTGACCCAGAGTCGAAGATTTAGTAGAACAAAATTATAACTCTTGATTTAAATTTGAAATTGTGCATACAATTTTAGCAAAACGGAAAAAGTGTAAAAGCAAACTATGGCCGCGTAGGATAATTGATCATGGAAAGTTTTCCGTTGTCAAGAGAAGATGGAAATTATACTGCTTAGATAGCGTGCATTTAACATCAATATCCCGGAAGCTAAGATGTTATGTACTACATACATAAACACTTTTAACACTTAAGTGGTATTCAGTTGGGTCAAGTGAGAAACTATTATTCAAATACATGAAAAGAAATGAAGAAAAAAATTATCGCCGAGTCTAAAGAATTATCTGAAAAATAGATTTTTCATTGTTTAAAGATAAAAAGTTAAATCTCAACCCAAATTCCTATCACAGCAGGATATCCCAGGATATGTATTTACGTACACCAAAAGGTCCTCTAATGGCAGGATCTCTCTCTCTGATATTTGGTCAATCAGACATATGAAATCCTCGTACTCGATCCTAACCAGGTGGAGTTGTAGGGGTTGATGTCCAAATCCTGGCCATATACCATAATAAAATTTATTTAAAAAAAAACACGTTCTGCATCCGCCCATTTCAAATTCTAATTCATCGAAAAAATTCATTTGATAAATTTGACCTTGTCAAGTATAACTTTTTCTTTTTTTTTTAAATTTTTAAGTAAGGGATATAAAATTTTTATTCAATGCAGGACATTAAACAATCTTTTAAATGTTGAGTTACCTGTTCAATAGCGGTTGTGGAGACGTCTGTACCAATAATGACGAAGATTTGTTCCTCACGTATTTCATTTTAATTTGACTGTTGACTAACGGCGGATGTAACCGGTCGACAGGTGATGCTTACTCCTCCATGACACCTGATCCCACCTCTTGATTTTAAGAGGTCCGTGTTTGTCCATTTTTTTTTTACTAGATTTGTACCTATATCCTGGAACTAATGAAAACCTTATATCTGAGACTTTTTATATTTCTAAAGATTTATGCATTTTACTTTTAATATTGTTTGAATAAAGTTTCTAACTGTTATTACCCTAACAGTTTGTTGTCGATATATGTTTTTGATAACATTTCGCAAAGTTTTTATATCGAATATTCTTCCTTTTTCCCATTTTTTTTCGTGTATTGTTGTTTAACGTCCCACTCAAGAATCTTTCACTCATATGGAGACGTCACCAAATGCCGATGAAGGGCTTAAAATTTTGGCCTTTGCTCGGCGCTTACGGCCCTTGAGCTGTGAGGGTTCTTTAACGTGCCGACACCTACTGTGACACGGGAGGTTTTTACTGTCTCATCCAAGAGACAGGAAACCAACTTGCCGCGAGCTGGACTCGAACTCACGACCTCACGAGTCGAGCGCGCTACCGACTGAGCCAGTTCGGCTCTAATGCGTCATAATACAAAATGAAAGCGCCATTCATAGAATGAAGTGAACTGTTAGACCATTCATAAAATGTGATTTACAAAGGGGCATTCACACCGTACAACCGACCTATCAAACTTGTTTGTATCGATAAAAAATGACATTGAAATTCCTTTGTTCACAGGTTGTTCATGGATTTGTAGACAAAAACCTCTCTTTAAATGAAGAATAAACAATTTATATAGAACAAAACATAGCGGTGATCTAACATCATACTGGATATTTGCATTTCAAAGATAAGACATAACTTTAATTAACTCGAAATAGATGTCAGGAAAAAGGGCCACCAGACAAATAAATGACCTCTGAATTTCAACTTTTAGCACTTGTGCCAATTAAAGAGCGGATACTGGTATGGTGTTTAATAAGTATAACCTAACCTGTATCTAAAATTGAAAATGGAATTTCCATCTCCTGTATTTTTGCTTATTTTTTTAAATTTATTAAAGTATCATCAATCATGTTTTTCTACATTCTCCGTAGTTTTAGGTAAAAAACGTTTGGGATCTAAACGAGAAAGCAATCCACTCTAACAAGAAACTTACAAAAAAACGTCACGCAGTTACAACATAAAAAAAAAACAAACAAAAAACCAAAAAAAACAAACAAACAAAAAAAAACCAATGAAAGTAATAAAACATATAATTCACTTATAGAGGATTGTCAACCTAACATGACAAATCCATCTACAATGAATCCATGGCAGCAGCGAGTAGTTATAGGCAGCTCTCCGACGGCCATATGAATTTTTGCCGGCCAGGGGGCGCTTTTTAAACGGTTTTTGTACTCATCAAACACGATTGGTCAATTACATGGCGCTCGGAGAGCCGCCTGTGACGTCACAAACCGGAAGTGCGTCATCTCAGACCTACGTCATACCGGAAGTGAGGTCATGTTCTCATGGCAATCAATCGTTGAGCTTGGAGGCGTGGTCTATGACCGGAAGTGGAAGGTTGTGGGGGGGCCATCTTGGCTCAATGAGAGCCTTCGTCTTCAAGAGGTTTGGGTCACTCACGAAAGGGTCACTGAGTTCACGAGAAGTCAACGGGAAGAGAGAGAAAAAGGGTCCAGTTTTGAGCTGAGAGTGAATCTATATGAACCGAAACTTTGGGTTTTTCCAGTTTTGAGCTGAGAGTGAACTATTTTAGAACCGAAACTTTGGGTTTTTCCAGGTTTGTGAAAAGTTGGTGGCGCACCGGTGAAACTAGTAGTTGTGTGGCGCCAGTCGGAGAATTGTGTATGCATGCGCGGAGAAGCGGTAGGCCGAGCCCGTAAGTTCCTCGGCTGTTTCAAGTGCGCAAGCGCGAGAAAGTGGTAGGCCATAGCTTTTACTAAAACTTGTAGAGTAAAATAAAAATTTATGCTGGTAATTTTTTCTGACGATGTTGACTCTTCGAAATCGTAAAAACTGAACCTCTCTCTAGTCATGTGACTTTTTTTTATTTCTACTTTTAATGCATGAAAAATAATCTTGTTCTATCTAATAAAAAAAATTCAAACACTCACCCTATGCCAATAGTAGTAGTTTTTTCTTATGATGTTGACTCTTCGAGAGCTCCGGATTGCAAATCTAACGCCCAGTGGATTTTTCTTATGATGTTAACACTCGAGCTTCAGATTTGACTTTTCACAAGCTGAACTGAACCTCTCTCCTAGTCAAATGACTTACATCATGAAGTGAATACAACAAAAAACACAAAAAAACCAAAATAAAAATTTAATGTTGAATATACGCGACTAAATAGTGTGCAGAATAATACAAAACCCTGCATACCTTTAGTGAAATTTCTTTTCGAATAAGTTGGGTGGCCCTTAAAAATTCATTCGCCAATGCCGAGTCGATTTATCTCGGCCTTATGTTGTCGAAATATGCTTTGAGACTAGTACGTATTGTACAGGTACTAGGAAGTGAAGGGTCAGGTCTAGGGTGGTTCCTCCTGATGTGTAGTAGGTGTCACAGGGGTCAGAATTGAGTCTTACTACAATACGTATGAGAATGATTTTTAGACAGTACTAGCTTATATAGAGTGAATTTATTGATTTTTTCCCACGTCTAGAATCTGGCCACCTGTTTTGACAGTTTTCTGGCATCTGAACACCTGTTTTTGACATTTTTTGTAAGGGAAATTATATTTTTGACACTTGGCATTTTTACTTGGCATCTGGCACCTGTTGTTGTAGTCTGTCTAGGACATCTACGTCTAGACAATCTAGATATTTGGCAGAAACTGTCACTCCTTTTTAATATTTCTTATTCTATATGAAAATAAAACGAAATACAATACATTCATGAATCTATAAAACATACAAGACTAGAATATTAAAGACTATATAAATGTGATGATAAGTATCAAGTCTACAGTCGTACTTCATTTTAGATTTGACCACGGAAGCATACGCACGGAATGGCTAATTTACCAAACTTTTAAATAAAAGTTCTGAGTGAGCGAATCACGTAAGTTTAAAACGGCCTCGAATGTGTACCAAGTCAAGTTTAAGCATTTTTCTAAAGATGCCATACACTAAGTATGTAATAGATCATATGTTGATATCGGATAAGATGCGAGTCAATATACATCATACCATCGTTAAAAAGTGAAGTGTGGGTAGAATTTACAGATGCTAAAGACCTGAATGCTGTCATGGAAAAAATTGAGAAAGTGGTAATGAAAAATTTTAGAATAGAAGATGGGTCTACCACCCTGTCAGTAATCCATGTCATACAACCTGTAGGTAGCGGAGCGGGGGTGGAAAACGAAAATATCATCTCGTCAAAAAGCAAAGTTTGATGATCAAGAATACAGACAAGACCTGTTTACTATTGTAGTTGGTCGTTTTCATTGTCAGAAACCTGGATGGCAACGCTATTGGAAAACTTTGATTTATGGTGATGCAAAAAGGATCCCCCAGCGAACGATTGACATTAAATGTACTGTATAGTGGTGTGGGATCCGGGGCCCCCCCATTTTACGATTGTATCGTATGTCTCCTGATCATATAGAAGATCACCGACGTAAAACCTATAGAATGTTTGTCAGGGGACATTTGTTACGAGAAATTTTGCCTTATAGTAGTAATACAACACTACTCCATTGTCAATTATGGATAAGTAAGAAACAAATTACTGTTGTCAAGAAAAGAAGAAAAATGTCGCCATTGTAAACAAATCGTGAATCTAGCGGATCCCTTCTCAGGATGAATCATCTTCACTCCCCTTATTACATTTTCTATGATTTTGATTGCACCCCGAACACAAACCTAATCTATGTATTTTCTCATCGTGTACAGATGATTGGTGTGAGCAATGTAAAACCATGAAAGATCATCGTATTACATTCCGGGGTTCCCACGACACTCACTGATTTTTTTACTTGGTTATTTCAAGAAAACGACCGTGTAGATGACATACATTACATGATGGAGCTATAGCTATTGCTCCCTTTAAAGGGTACGATGGACAGTTTATTTTACATCATCCATCATGCCTGTGAAAAACCTGATGTGTTCTAAGATTATGTCTATGACGGCAGGAAACATCAGGTTTTTAAAGACACTTTAGCTGCGTTACCTAAAGCTTTTGGATTGATTGAACTCAAGAAAGGATTTGTTCAATACAGAAGCTAAATGCTGATTACATAGGAGTATATCCCCCAGCCCCATTCCTCATTGATGCATGCATTTCCAAAGCATGTGTTTGAAACTAACCGATGTGGACCCCTTTGCTGAATCGATTACGTTTGCCAGTACGGGGAATAGAGCAAAAAAGTCCATACCTCCGCGGGGATATCCTTCACCACGACAGTATTCCACACCCTAGTTTGAGTTGGAAAGAACATGAAACCAAGTAGGATCTTATTTTTTTTGGCACGGATGCCCCTTGTGTTTTCCTAACTTAAAGCAAGAGCAACACCTGTTTCATCCTTCTTTGACGTATGAAGAATTGACCTTAGAGAGAGATCAGTATTTGCGTCAACACTATCAAGTAGAAACGCTGTGGGAACATGACTATCGTCAAAGGTACAAGACGGATCCACAGTTTCAACATTTCCTCCGTTATAAAGATGCTTTATTTGGAGGTCTACTCTGAAGAAGGAGGATATGGGAACTTTTCCCATTGGACACCCAGACGTGATTACAACATGATTTCAAAAGTCTAGATGATTACTTTTTCCTTTATGTCGTACTTGTGCTCAACAAGGAATCGAACAGGAGTTGGGTATGAGTTTATCGATGCTCTCATACGAATCAAGAACGACGTTTGTTAGGGTACATGGACGACGTGTGAATTGAATAAAGCTATAGAAAAAGGTTATGTGATCGATCGTATCTTTGAAGTATGGCATTTCCCTGATCAGTCCAATACTTTTATTTCGTAGCTATATTGATCAGTTTTCTTCAGAATTAAGCAAACAAGCTAGTGGTTTTTCCTGCTTCCTGTCAAACAGTAGAAGATCGTCGTCAATACCTCAAAGAGATTGAGAACGAGAGAACAACTGATCATACTAGAGAAGAATAGTGAACTGTTTTGTGGGGTAAATCAACGAACTAATTTACCTCAGACACAGTATGTGGAGAGTTGCATTACAACAGTTAGATATATTACATTTAGAACTGATTCCCCAATGACGAAGGCCATGATGAGCTTGACATGGATGGCTGGTGAATTCAAAACCGAAGGATGACTTTGATATGGTTTTTAGCAATGTAGTGCTAGCAGCCTTTACGACGTCTTTAGCACGGTTACATCTCTATGCCACCCTAGAAGGTTTGGGAGAACGTGTATTATATTTTGATAAACGATCCACCCATCCACAGCGTGGATTAGTGAGGATGGACAGACGAATTAGATGGGGATTCTATCTTATGCGTACAGAGACTCGTTCGTCAGGACATAAAACGGGTGTGTAAGAGTCAAAGGAATCACAGTCGTCGTAACCACTTCTTTACATTTAATATTGATCATGCGAACGAAACAACATTTGACCTAAAGAAATAATGTATGAAACTTGACTTTGGTGTTGGTGTTTGATATAAGTGAAGGGTAGGGGTTCTGTTCATGGTAGTTTTTTTACTAGCGGATGCTAGTTTAAAAGTCTTTCCCGATAATACCATTAACAGAATTCAAAACTCATTTACCTCAAGCTTTTAAGTATGATGGATAGTGAGTAACTTAATAGAATCGATAACATCACAATGAGAATTACATAGAGTCCTTCACGTTCCTTTGTTCGTGACACCTAAAAATCCCCAGGACCCCTCTACGTATCCTAAGAAAAAAGGAAAATGAAATATCGCCAACATGAACGTTTTACTGTAGAATTGATAAAGAAACACGTCGTTAGATGATCCCCAATTTGATCATGTCATCTCTAAAAACTGATACGAAATCGGGGATCGCTTTTGGTAGGAAGTATTTGGAGACTTAAATTTCGTTCGGGGTTTTTTTCCTGTCGCTTTAATAGAAGAGATGAAAGTTGGTTTTTCTAGAGCCTTTCAATATGTCATTGATGGGATAGAAGATCTCTCTCATAAAAATACTATTAAATTCAGATATGACTCAGATTTATAGATCGATTCATGATTGAGTTTAAAGGCCGATCCATCTATTCCGTTCCCTTTTTAATACGTTTCCCAAGCAAGCCGTTGAACATGAATGAGGAGATTGTCATCACACACATGCCAAAGTTACCCGATTTTAAATATTGGTAATGAGTGGTATCTATGTCTATGCCGAAAGTCAAATTGTAGGTTCACAATCGTTACCGTTATTACGTGTGGTCCCTTTTCAAACGGGTCAATCGCTCAAATCATCAACATTGGGAACCTTTTCATTTCATTGAAAATACAATTGTGAGAGATGACATGGGACGTAAAATTCATTTTCTAGGAGGAAAAAGTGATCCTTTTTTCATCGTGTTCACATCTTGTATTATTTATCAATATGAATCCGACGAAAAGAGAAAATGGCATGACTAAAGCCGTAAGAAAAGAAGATATGAAAAGACGAAAGGGGTGGAAAGGGGAGAAACAGAGAGAAGAGAAACAGAGAGAAGAAGGGAAACAGAGAGAAAGAATAGGGGAAACGATGGAAGGACAGGAAAAGATAGAAAGAAGAGAAAAAGTTCCCCGCAAAAGTATCTTTTTACGAAAAGTAGAACAGGAAGAAATTCATGGTTAAGCGATTGTCGTCAGTCTCCCATTTTATTTACAATTAAATGATAATAATGGTAATCGAGCAGGTATGATTGTATCATGTGCATAAAGAACAACGACCAGTAGCATGGGATCCTTTTTGGTCATCATGTAGACGTACCGATGATACAATTTGTGTTTTAGAAAAATATGATTTTTAGTTCTGATCGTCAGGGACCATTCCCATCAAGTATGTGAAACTTTATTTTCATCGACGATGGATGCTAGTCAGATTGTCACGGAGTACCACGAATTCAATCTTGACAAGGACTCCACCTTCCGAAAGGAGACAAGGTGTGACCACTTTTAAACTAAGACCTGCTACCGACAGAGGGTTATCGTTTTTCATCACCTTTAGCCTTGCCTAATTTTTGTACGTATGAATCCAGGTACCTGACGTTTAAAGATCATTGGACCTATAAACAGACAGAAATAGCCAGAGCAGGATTTGTGTATTTAGGGAACAGTGACCACGTCGATAATGCTTTTACAGAACATCGAAACAAAAACAAAAAACCCTGTGATGGAGCCTCCCTTTCTGGCCGACTGAGACGGCAACGAGTCTAAAAATAGATTAAGAAGAAAGAAGAAACGGCTATAAAAGAGTGAAGTGGGCTTAAAATTTTCCAGGCTTGTCACTTTGCTCGGCGCTTACGGCCCTTGAGCTGTGAGGGTACAGCCAGGAGTCTTTAACGTGCCGACTCATCCTTGTTTCTGGACTGTGACACGTCGGACCTGAGAACGGTTTTACCTGTCTCAGGTCATTGGGCTTATGAATGTCCCCGAACAGACTTCAACAGCCAAACGAAACCAACTTGCCGCGAGCTGGACTCGAACTCACGACCAAAAGATCAACCGAGTCAAAGTTTTTTGTGAGCGCGCAAAGTTAATGTTCTCATAGTTCCTTATGTATTGTACATAGACTGAGTGCCAGTTTCATAGGTTCTCATAGTTCTCTACATATCACAGAAAGTGAATCAGTATTCTCATAATTAATGTTCATGTTCTAATACAAAATGAAAGCGCTAAAAAGTTTTTTGCGGGGCATTCATAAAATTGAATTTGAAGTGAACTGGGTATAAGGTGTTAGACTCTAGTATCTTCATAAAAAACAAAAAATGTGTAAAATTTACAAAGAGGGCATTCTATGTTTTAATTACACTGTACAGTTACCGACCTATCAAACATTTTTGTTTTCTCTGTATCGATCAAAAAATGACATTGGAATTCGCCCCCTTTGCCATTCACAATGACAGGTTGTTCGTCGCGTGAGCGGATTTGTAGTGAAAAACAAAAACAAAATACAGAAGCTATTTACCTCTCTTCCATGAAAATGAAGAATGACAAAAAACAATTTATATCGCAGAAACAAAACATAGCAGGGCTTAGAGTGATCTAACATCATACTGGATATTTCAAGAGAAAGCATTTCAAAGATCTGAAAAAGAGAAGATGTTACTGTCATAACCTTTAACCTGGCCCTTTTTAACTCGAAATGAGATAGTCATTGGAACTCAACTTGTCTCATAAACCCTATAACTCATTTTAATTATATACACTGCACCACCAGACTGAAAAGGAATATCTGCCAAATGATCTCTGAATCCATTCAACTCTTTTAGCACTTGTGCCAATTGAAAAAGAGTAACTTCTCGGAATACTGGTATGGTGTATTTCTTGTTAATACATAGTATAAACCTATTCACTCTTAGACTATCTAAAATTGAATCAAAATGGAATTTGACCATCTCCTGTATTTTTGCTTATTTTTTTTTAATTTATTAAAGGTAATCATCAATCATGATTTTTTCTACATTCTGATGCTGCTGCTGCTGCTGCCGTAGTTTTAGGGTAAAAAACGTTTGGGATCTAAAATTCTTTTTTAAACGATAGATAGAAATCAATTCTAAAAAATAGTAACATTAAACACAGTTCAGTTAGACTACACTCTCGAAGAGTCAACACAGAAAAACTCTCTCTGGGTGAGTGTTTAATTTTTTTTATTTTATATACAAACAAGAAATAATATAAAATAATACAGATACTATTTTCAAAAACGTCACGCAGTTACAACATAACTTAAAAAACAACTTTGAAACATGAAAACAACTTGCAATCACTTTGAAAAAAACACACAAAAAACAAAAAAAAATGTTCAATGATTAAAGTAATAAAACATATAATGGCTACCCTTCCTGTTTCGCTCACTGGTTTATTTGTAGTCAGGATATGTAATCTCCCTTTGTGAGTTGTGTCAGTCTATACTAATCTCCCTTTTTTTGCTAACATGACAAATACAGTCTACAGAGGTGTAAATCCATGGCAAGAGTAGGTTCGAGCTCGGCCTAGCATCGCGCTTTGGCGCGCCACCAACTACTAACAAGCGCCACTCAAAGTCTCGTTCTAAAAATAGAACTCTCAGCTCAAAAGTCAGCGGCATGATTCGAGCTCCCTGGAAAAACCCATCTTCTCTCTCTTCCCCGTTGACTTCTCGTGAAACTGAAATTTTTGTGCCGGAAACTTCCGGTTGCCAATTGGCTCTTTCTCATTGTTGCGGACGTCACTTCCGGTATGATGCACTTGTTTCTCTCATTTGAATTGACCAATCAGAAGCCGGGTACATTTTCAAAACGGGGGTTCTACTATCGCGCTTTGAACAATAAAGTCTCGCAATTCTAGTCAGCGCATGTTCGAGCCCGGCTGAAACTGAAATTTTTGTGGGAAAAGTTTGCAAAAAAACATTTTAACCGGGTTCTCTCCTCCACCATTAAAAACTGGCCGCCACCATATACCTGAAAAAATGTTGAGTGTAGCGTAAAACAAAATATCAAATAAAAAAACAAATCAAAGTCAGGTGCAGGTGTACTATGTTTTACAGAAGTACTGGAGCCATCTTACAAATGTGCAATCTATGTAATTTTAGACAATTTTTGTAAACAAATAAATGCAATTTGGTGATAATTATATTAAGTTTCACCATCCTGATCTCGGAAAATTAACGCTGTAAATATCTAACATGTGTCACTCCAGAATCACAAAAATGAGTTAAATCTAGTTTTTTCTTAGTTGAACCTAGTTTTTATTCAGTTTATCTTAGTTTCAAGAAAAACTACGTTTAACTTATTAATCTCATTTTGACGTAGTGATTGACGTAGTTCATTCGTGTGGTTTTAGCACATTTCACCTTATCGACGAAAATGCCATTTTTCAGTACATTTTCATTAACACATACCGCCCACTTTGTTTATAAAATATTATAAATATGTAATCAAAAAAAAAGAAGAAGAAAGAAATCAATGATCCGAAATAAAATCGCCTAATTATTTACATTGGTAATACATATACACATGTATATATACGGAGAGAGAGAGAGAGAGAGAGAGAGAGAGAGAGAGAGAGAGAGAGAGAGAGAGAGAGAGAGAGAGAGAGAGAGAGAGATGTACACGTTTTATCGTAAGGTTCATGTCTAAATGCCTCTTCACCAATCATTTGTAGAAGACACAATGCTTAGTATACTAATGCGTGCTCTTCTTATTTTAAAGACATCGTATATTTTTCAAGGTAACGTCTTTGGATGTGAGAGAGTACTAACAAGATATGACATGTCCATTGAAAATGTAAACAAATTAAGAAAACATATTGTGCTGCAATGCCCTGATGGTTGTTATCACAAAATAAACCAGATCTTGGTCATTGACATATGATTCGCTGTCGTGTGTGCAGGTGTAGCGATATACTCTGGCCAGCTCAGTATGATCTACCTTTTATCTTGTAGGTCACCATGTTATATGTACTTCATTGTCTTCTTAAATCACACACTTCCTATTGTAAAATGTATCGTTAATAAAAAAAATCGTTGTTCGTTCAATTACAGAAAATATTTATGCATATATATAAGTGGGGGGCATAATTTGTGTCTACGGACATTTTATGTATTTGATGAAGCAATACTAATAAATCACGATCCTTTATCAGAATATTTCTTCTCTTGTTTTGTTTTTAATTTATTCAAATTAGGGTATATGACACAAATCTTGGGTATGCGAGAACTTAGACAACGTCTTCAGAATGCATTTATGTTTAGCTGACCCGTACATTCAAATGATTTGATTAGGTTAGAAATTAACGATATTGGTTACAGTGTTTTCCTTACCAAACCTCCTAAAATTTACTACAGACTGTTTTATTTCTTAACTTATGAAAAATGTGTATAAATAAACATGTGTAAACCACATTACATGTACAATAAAGTTTTAGGGAAAAACTTTTAAAGAACTATTGTCGGACAAAAAATATCAGACATTTAATATCATAAAACATCTCAGATTCCAAAGTATAAATCTTTAGGATGTCCAGGATATAGATACGAATGTGGTAAAAAAATTGGACAAACACGAACCTCTGGAAATCTAGAGGTGGGATCAGGTGCCACAGAGGAGTAAGCATCTCCTGTCGACCAGTCACACCTGTCTTGAGTCCGCAGTCAAATTCAAATGAAACACGTGACGAAAGAATCATGGTCGTTACAACTGGTATTTTACAGTGGTTACTCTTAGACGGATTTTGGCTATACGTTTAGATTTATTGCTTGGCCTTGTCTGATACCACTTTCTTTTTAGAAAATTTATTTTAAAATTGGAGCTCAACTGATGAAGTTTAATTGACAGAAGCGCTCGTCTTCAGCATTATAACTTTGGTATTATGTTTATAATATGTACAGACGTCTACATATATCGAACAGGCAACTCAACATTTCACTTAGTGAAATAGAGTAATCGTAAACGAGACTATTATACCGACCGCAAAATTTGCGGAACGTTGCCATCAAACGCGGTTTTCGATATCCCTGTGTCAAAAAAAAAATTCCTTGAATTTCTCTGTTGATGATGTACGTATTCACCATTTTATGTTTCATTTGCCACATATTGTCTAAAATAAAACAAATTATTTAGAGAGGTCAAACTGTAATTTCACAAAGTTCTTCACTGAAGCGACAGATATTGAACATAATGATTTTATAAAATAATATCAAATTGCGTTATGTGAATTATTTAGACTGATGGAATTTCCGCACCTAGGATAGACTCATCCCGACTTTTTTATCGATACTGCTAAATTCTATCCCGGACTCAGAACACCAAATAGCTATATTGTGTACACAATACGGGTTTATATATATTTGCGGACGTCGGATGACAAAAGGGTAAAGGGTGCAGCTACTAAAATAGATCAAACTGATTTATACATAAATGCAAAAAAATAAAAAACGGAATTAGGCTTTCCATGTATGAGAAAAAATAATCAAGCCCCACATAGGAAAAAAACAGTCTCCGGTTTGATGGGTAAATACCCAGATCTCGGCTAACACGTCGGCTTGTGACTTATTTATCCAATCCATCACCATCGACTTATATGTTTTGTCTGGAACTGAAAGTTTATTGATGAAACACAACTTAAGAATGTTTAGTTCATGTTATGAATGAACAATGTTGTACTTATAAAGCAGGGACATTAATGTACATAACAAGAGAAAATTTCAATACATCAATCCATATGTACATATTAGTGGACAAATAAAAACTAAGAACAGGTGTCATCAGAGAGGGGATTAATTAAAACCACAGCAAGGGGTTGAGAACAAAATATCAATATCACGGTTCAATAATCGATTAAGTGTTAACATGTCACCGTTCTAGAAATAGGAATATGATACAATCAAACTATCTAAAACATTTGTTGAATGAATTGATTGTTTATATCCTTGTGTTATCACGTATCATTAAGCAGTTTTGATACACTGAAAATATACCTTTAACCTAACAGATAAGGGTTACAAACTGTAACAAGTAACATAAAATCATCACAGTCTTCTGGAAAACCTAGAGACAAAATCATGTTACTGGACAACAGCAGGTTTTATGAATAGTGATTTGCATATCAAATCGTATGAATTAAAATTCGAAATCCTTCGACGTCTGACTACGAATTGTTTATCTCCTAAATATTCAGCATATTTAAAGTATATTTATCTGACATATTGATATTGATCTTTTTCTTATTTCGCCGTAGATGATATTGGTGAGAACTAAATAGTCATCATAATTGATTTCTTGATCGAAAATATATTATTGCAAATGTGTGCATAATGTTTTAACCTTTGGTATTATAATGCTGGACTTTTATCCATATTGTCATGCAAGCTTGAAATAACATGGGTAGAGTAATCTCCATCCGCTATATTCTGACAATCATGAAATATGAACAAGCAACGGCACAAAAGTCTTGACATTCCGTTTGGCAATTTTGTGTCTTTCTGACTACCTACTGTCTTTTTATTACAGATACTTGGTTGACTCCCTGTCACTTATTCTTCCGTTCATAAACAGACAAAGTAATTGTTTAGGATCAGAAATGTCTACACGTATAAGTGTGTATATAGTCTTTGTCATAAAATACAGGTTACGATGGTTTTATTCTGAAGTTAAATTACTTTAAATAATTGTTACATGGTATCTGCTATTTTTGAAAATTGCTAATATGTTTTTTGTCAAATAGAATTAATTTATTGCTCAATAATTAAGTTCGCTAAAAGAAGTTGTAAGCTTCTAATACATTAATTATAACTGAACTTGCATTACCCTTGAAATTAGGAAACACCTCTGTCGTTGGTCTGAATATCCTGACTGGTTTTCCACATTCTTCGATTTCCTTAATTCATGGTTAAGCAGTCTTAAATAAGCAGTCTTAATTTAAGCAGTCTTAATTTAAATACAGATTTCGGTTGATCTCTTTGTTTTATTCATATGCGTATGTGGTCCGTTCATTGACATGGAAATTAATTTTTTCAGCCGCCCTCTGTTTCTCGGAATTGCAAATTTTCGTCCGACGTGCAGGATGTGAGTATGGTTACATTCACAAAGCTTACGGACCTCTTCCGGCATTTATCTATACATGGATGAGAATTGTTGTCGCAGAACCCTGTACTACTGCAGTCTTTGCAGTTGCATTTGCTCAATATGTGAATGATTCTATAGGGTATGACTGTATGCCAGATGATAACCTGAAGAAAGTTTTATCTTTTTTTGCAATCCGTAAGTATGTTAGTATGCTGTTACCTTGTATTATTTGTCATACTACAAACAATGATATCGTTCGAAATATATTAGAGATGTTGTCGATTTTGACTTAGACGACAAGCAATGAACACCTCAAGGAAATCACTCGAGCAAATGTTTTTCAACGTATGTATTGATCCATATTTTGAACATTTTGTTCGGGTAATTTGCCGGGATTTTGATTTACCCTTCCATCTCCACATGACGAGGGAGTACGGGGAATCCAAGTGTTATAGCTCATATACACTGACCAAATACCACAGACATATAATATACACACTGGACACAAACACAGATATATAGACAAGGAGACACAAACATATACAAAGAAAGTTATACAAGGAGACACAAACATATGCAAAGTAAAATTGAAGAAGTACCAATCAATAATAAAAAACTCAAGTCCATTATAACATTAGATGTGCAAATGGTCTCAACATGAAGAACAATTACGAATCCCAAACGGGATAAGACCAGGTGTCCAGAAGGAGTCAGCGTCTTCTGCTGGCATGCCACACCCGTCGCAAATGTTCCATGGAAACCTTTCTAGTTCCATGAACAGGTTAAATTCGGTAAAAAAGGTCAAGTTTAGTGATGAGGTCAAGGTCAGTGAAAAGCATGATTGGTGAAATGGAATCACTGTCTATGGCCGTGATCCAGAATACTATTTAATATCTCTGAGAGGGGGACTTCATAATGTTTAACAAGATCCCTGTATCGACCATAAAACTTCTTAAAAGACGACTCCAAGGGTTCAACAACGTAACCTTGTGTAAGTAGTTTATTGGCTAGTCGTTTAGCTCTCAGAATAAAACATTCATAGGAAGAGGCCTGGCATAACGTATAAGTTGTGAAATGAAAACGCCATAGGCAGGAGAAGAGGGAATATTACTACTTAGAAACGGGAAGTTTGTGATATGGAAATTGAAATCGTCTCATTTGTCATAGAGGGATGTGAAGTTGACCGTCTTTTCCAATCGACAGGATTAAATACTAGGTGATCTCTATCTCAAAAGGATACATCTGGCCGAGGTATTTCTGAAATTCTGAATTATTTATGGACAGAACATCGTCGATATACCTGTAAGTAAAATTGAACCGATATGCTAACTGTTTGTTTCCTTTGGAGAGCAAAGACTGTATAAATTCTGCTTCATATGAATACAAAAATATGTCAGTTAAGAGAGGTGTACAATTGGTACCTATTGGCTTGCCGACAATCTATTGGAAAACTTTTCCCGCAAAAGAAAGCTATATAAAAAAAATAAAAAAAATTATCACAGCTTATCATACGTAAATGACAATTAACTGACATGTACTAAAACTCTAAAACGAACCTGAATAATATTTCATGTAAACTACTCACTGACAAATTATTGACACAGGGATATCGGAAACCGCGTTTGATGTCAACGTTCCGCAAATATTACGGTCGTTATAATAGTCTTGTTTGCTATTACTGTTTCACTGGGTGAAATGTTGAGTTGCCCTTTTCGTTGGCGGTTGTTGAGACGTCTGTATCAGTTGTGACGAGGATTCGTTCCTTACGTTTTTCATTTGGACTTGACTGTGGACTTACGGCGGGTGTGACCGGTCGACAGGGGATGTTTACTCCTTCATGGCACCTGATCACACCTCTTGGTTTCCAGAAGTCCGTGTTTGTCAATTTTTACCGGATTTGTATCTTTGTCCTGGACATCCTAAAGATTTATACTTTGGTATCTGAGATGTTTTATATTATACGACAAATATACATAGGGATTTTGTTTTCGTTTCGTTTAATGATTTTACGCCACGTTTAATATTTTGTTTACAGTTATATGGTGATGGCCAGGTTTTAATGATAGAGCAGGGATAGAGGAAAGAACGCGGTTACAATAAACCCGGAGATATACTACCTACATGAAAGTAAAACTAAATAAAACTTTCTCTTTCTTTCAGTTACTTTGGCGTTATTGAACACGTATGACGTAGAATTATCACTACAGATGGCGACATTGTCCAATGTGGCGAAAATTGTTACGATATCAACCGTAATTGGCTGTGGAATATACCGAACATTTATAGGTATACATTTTATGGCATTTAGTTACATGTAGACAGACATCCATTAACTTTTCCCAGCTGTATTTTCCAAGAGGGACTCCACATTTTTGTGTTGACATTGTCTTTTGTATTACACTATTTTATGTCAAATGCATACACATGATGGCTGCTTTTGTTTTTGTTACATACATCAAATCTCATTTTTATAGGTAAAACAAAACTTCCAGAGGAGTTATTTGCAAATACCGAAAACTCGAACGACAAAATCATATTTGCCGTCTATAACAGTCTATGGGCATATGGCGGTTGGTACGTAAGAGTTCTGTTATGTGACATTCCTTTCTTAGTTAATTTTAAGCCTCTTTGTGGCGAATGTTATATTGAGATTGTTACGTAAGGTATTCTTTGTATGTTTCAGGTCGAATGTACCCAGTGTCACGGCTGGGGTTAAAAAACCGCCAAAGTAAGTATATAAAAACCACAGATACCAAAGTATTAATCATCAGGATGTCGAGTGTGTCCATGATACAAGTATCCGATGTAGATATGGACACATTAATGGTATATGCATTTCAGTCCAGACAAATCAATGTTAATTATTTGAAGTAAATAATTTAGAATATAAGGCAAGGAGAATTACATATGATTAGCCAATTAAAATGATTAGTAAATTCAACACTTACTCACATGAAATGCCATTACACATCGTACTATTACCTACAATTTCACCGCTTATTCTCAACATATGTTTCATTATTTGATCTAAGCTTTATATTCAACGTGAAATAAATAGAGGATATTTGACAATTGTTTTTTAATAATATGTTTATTACATCCAGTGAACATTTTATTCAAAAACAATTGTCAAATATTCTATTCATTACATTTTTGAGTCATGTTTTGTTACCTGGCGTTTTGCAGCTATGTCTAGATAGAGTCTATAATCTCCGAGGCGTTAAATGTAAACAAACCACTTTACATGTTGGTTGAAATATATCCACTACTAAGAAATAGTGCATTGAAATGTGGGAAAATATAGGTTAAAAAGTTAAAAACATGAGACAAACAAACGGATAATCAAAGATTTATTATAAAAATAATCATTTTAATTCATCTAATATTGAGATAATATATATAATAGCAAATGGTGTGCTAGTTAGTGTCACCGCTATCAGAAGACAGCTTGTAAGGACAGTGTAAGGGAGATAACTCTAATAAAAAAAAGAAAAAGTAGTCCCAAAGAGAAAAAAATTAAAAGTATATTTTGATTGGCTAAAAATAAGATACAGGATTTCCATTTATTTTGCATTGAATTGCATGTAAAAGTTTAAAAAATCAATGAAAAATAAAGCATTTATTTAATTGAAAAATCTTATAAAAAATGTAATAAACACTAGTACTCTGGTATTAATAGACATTGATTTATCTATTTAGCAAAAACATTTATTCGTTCTGATATTATATATATATATATATTAGGAAAATCGATTTAAAATGAAAAAAAGTTCAACCCTCTAGTTACAACCAATACATGTATATCATCTTGGGTATATGATTTTGGATAATATTCATCTTAAATTGTCGTATTTTAAGTTTAAGATATTTATCTGTTGGTAATATTTGTATGTTTCTAAATTATTTTGATATATTCCTCGTTGAATAACGTCCGACACTTCTATTCGTAAAAATTGAATACTGAATTATCCCTGCATAAAAAGGTCAGATCTACATTGTATTTAAATTCAACGCATTGAAGATAAGCTGCTTAACATAAAATTATTAGAACTTTTATTTCAATTCATTACAGAAATTTACCACGATTGGTGAAGATCGTTATACCGACAGTGACATTGATCTATATTTTGTCTGTGTATTCCTACGTGACGGTCATCACCCCTGGAGATTTAACGAATAAACTATCGTTTGGTGTGGTTCGTATATATATATATATATATATATATATATATATATATATATATATATATATACCCATACTAATAAACTCACATTTTTTCTACATTGCACGATTGCCTATATTCCATTTCCATATCCTACAAATTTCAAACACATTGCAAGTTAAATGACCTTACAAAAATTCAAACGATAAATGCTAAATATTAATGACTTAAACTGTTTTTCTATATTTTTAATCTGTATTAGCGGAAAAAGTAACTGTGTAGGATCACCACACTGTTAAAAATATAAAAACTTTAATTCACTGAAAATGCCATGGCATCGGGCATTTCCATATGGCCTTCAATTGCGTCAATGAAGATCTGGTAACACCCCTCATAGAGCATACCTAACTAATGAAGAATATCTGTGGAATGTCGATCCAGATCTGGACTTACGTCTGAACAACGCTGCCAATGTCACTGGTTGGTTAGACAGCGTACGTAAACGACGTTTCATCTAATCCCAGACGTGCTAAATTGGTGCAAATTCGTATCGGTGAGACTGTAGGCCATGACAACACAGCAATGTTCTGCCGCGCCAGAAAATTCATAACCACATAGGCGAAATGAGGTCTAGCGTTGTCTTGCTGGAGTATGATGTAATGTTGTTGTCCTTGCACAAATGGGGCAACTTAAGCCTAGATAATCTTATCACGGGAGCATAAGGCTTTCAAAGTGCCATCGATAACCTTAAGTGGTATTTGGCCGGTTGACCTGAAGCCACCCCAAGCCATGACACAGCCTCCGCTTAATGTACGTCGCGCCAAAAACACAAACGTTATTGGAACGTCCTCAAACGAATTGAAAGACTCTTGACCTGTTCTCGCTGCCTTCTAATTGAAACTTGAACAACTATTCTGTTTACAGAATACCCGGTCAGTCTCGGCCATTAAAACGCAAATGTTTTCTACACCAAGCTAATCGTGCTAAACAAAACTGGGCGGACAGCTGGACATCGTGGTAGGATATGCAGTTCACTTTATCGATTCCGTACAGTTCTGGTGCTGTGGTCCGCCCTGTCAGACTTGCCGTTTGGGAGCGATTCCGGAGGTGCATCACCAACATATGATTATCCCATTGTCGTGCCGTCACGTGTGGAAAACCTACATGCGATCGGTCTCATTACCAAATTGTTGCAATTTGTTCCACAAAGCATGAATAGTGTTTACGTGAACACCAAATTGCGTAACAACAGCGCGATGCAGCTCATTTGCATTCAGCCTGGGGATCTGCTCTACGATCACTTTCAACTAAATACTACTGCTTTTCTGTTCATCAGCTTTCCAAAAAATGACTCGACAGTCAATTGGCGCAGGAAAATGCTGGGCGACAAAAGCGTCCAAAGCGACCCATCATCAAGAAGCCAAAACGGCATGCGCCAAGGTGGCATTGAGTCCGCAATAGTATTGCGGTCCGTTCACCGGGTACCTATGTAAAACATTATGCTAAAAAGTTTTCAGTGGTGTTCATTGTATACAGTTCTTAAGGTTACACTGTTATTTTTTTCCTTTAGTATATATGATATCTAGTTTTGTAATATCTGAAACGACTTGACATAAAAATGAATCTTCTCATATCTGAACATATTTTAGTATGCAGTAACACTTACAAAATATTTGTTACTTCATTCTAGTTATGGGGAAAGAATATGTTGGGTGACGCTGCTTTCCTTTTACCAGTAGGAGTCTCCATTGTTGCTCTAGGAAATGCAAACAATACTTT